>CAMOHE010047605.1:0-25742 GCA_946598075.1 Artocarpus hirsutus
ACTTATATTTATGACCTTCATAAATTTAAAAATTAATAACTTTACATTTACATATAATTTGAGTACCAAATTTGGCACGAATAAAGATAACACATAAACCTATCACCATGATTTTTCTTTAGTCATAAAAATTTCATTTAATATTTAAAATAAGTCATGTAACATTCACTTTCAAAACTGCCAGCAATAACAAAACAGTGAGCAGTCTACACTTGCATTCTTATAATAAATTATCTACATTCTAAAATAATTTCATAAAAATACTACATATAATAGACTTATAAAATTACAATATAGCCTAAAATGAGCTTCAAATAAATTCAACACAATTCAAATCATGCTTTAGAATGCAGAGACCAAAAATAACATCCTATGTGTAAGCAGTGAGTTCCATGCAATTATCATTTTCCAATAAAATTATTATGACCCTAAAATTCATATGACCATAAATTAACATATAAATATAGTAGCACAAAAATTCTCATCACTAAATAAAATCATTTAATTATACAAAAACATCTCATAACAAGAATCTAACAATTTTACAGTTAAAGCAGTCACATAACATAGTCTTAATAAAAATTCTATAGCACATGAAATTTTCATCATATTATCACCAAAATTTGCAGTCCAACATTCAACATCTACATGAACATATTTACCAAATTTCGTGCATAACAACATGCATTTGCATCAAAAACAAGACCAATACATATGTGCAACACAATTGATTAGCAATAATTTACTGTGAGTGACAGAGAGAAGAAAATTCATAACTTTTCATGAAAAAATCCAATTGAGGTGAAATTTTGAGGATTAACACATAATACACACATGAATAACATATTAAAAATTCAGAGCAAAACAAAATTCCTAGAAAGAGTTATAGTAGTCGGATTACAGAGAAGAAATACAATTTCAGATATACCGAAAAAAATGAGTTCTTACCTCGAAACAATTTCTCTTCAATCTTCTTTTGAATTCAGCCAAAAATTCAATATTATACTCAAATAATGCTAGGGAATTTGAGAGGGAGAAGAAGAAAGATGAACAAGATAAAGAGAGAAAGGGAGAACGTGAAAGAGAATGCGTGAGAGGGAGAGAGAAAGAAAAAAGAGCATTATAAAAATAAATTTTTGTTTACGTTAAAATGAAACTCCCACTCTTTAACATTAATCAGAATTTTTTGATTAAATTCAAGGCACAAATCATGGGGAAGTGAAGAGGATTGAGGGAAAAAGTCAAAACTTCCAAGAATGGTTCAAGTTACTATATTTTGTCTTTGTAAAAACGGGAAACCTTATCAAATGCATGCAAGCAATTCAAAGTCAAACATTAATTTTCCTAAAATGAGTAAATTATTCCATAAATGTGCCAATCTATCAAAAATTATTATCCAATCATCCAATCACAAATTTTGTGAAATTTCTGCTAACTGCTCGTCAGCTATCATCGGCCTATTGATCTCTGAAGTTTGGCCTACTGATCATATACCATCGGCTTGCAGTTCCGAGGGAATCATTTTGGCCTGTCGAAGTAAATGGTCCGGCCTGCCGATCTGCCCTAACATACCAAAAATCATCCAAAATATTAAATTATCATAAAATTATGATTAAACATATAACATCGATAACATGAACACTTGAGCACATCAATTCCATGTGAACGTTACCTGTCATAGCACTTAAAATAAAATGGTTAACACCATTATATTATATATCATACACATAACATAAATATAACACTTAACGTTGCTATTAACATGACATAATCCATTACATGAAATTTTGACAGGTGTTACAATTCTCCCCACTTTATAAGAGTTTCGTCCCTGAAACTCAAAATAGTTGCGGAAACTTAGTTCTTATATCATCTTCACATTCCCAAGTGGCTTCTTCTACTTGGTGATTTCGCCATAGTACATTAACCAATGGAATTTCTCTATTCCTCAAGGTCTTGATTTTATGATCCAGTATCTCTATTGGCTTTTCTTCATAGCTCAAGTCTTTTCGTATCTCGATCACTTGTGGCTCGATCACGTGCGTAGGATCTGGGACATATTTCTTGAGCATTAAAACGTGAAACACATTGTGCATAGTTGACATTTCAGATGGCAATCTTAGTTGATAAGCCACCTTACCCATCTGCTTCACTGTTTCATATGGACCAATGAATCTTGGGCTCAACTTGCCCTTCTTTCCAAACCTCATAACTCCTTTTATCGGTGGAACTTTCAAAAATACTGATTCACCAATGGCAAATTCTAAGGTTCTTCTTCTTCTATCAACATAGCTCTTCTGACGGCTTTGAGCAGTCTCTATCCTCTTTCTTATCATCTTAATCATCTCGGAGGTTTCGTTGACAAAATCAGTCTTTTCATCATTGATGCTTTCTATCAACTTCTTCTCACCAGCTTCATGCCAATATATAGGCGACCTACATTTTCGCCCATATAGGGCTTCATAAGGTGCCATTCCAATCGTCGCTTGGTAGTTGTTGTTGTAAGCGAACTCAGCTAATGGTAGCATTTTACACCAGTTGGTCTTGAAGTCAAGAGTACAAGCTCGAAGCATATCTTCCAAGATTAAGTTTGTCTTTTCTACTTGGCCGTCTGTCTAAGGATGAAAAGCTATACTGAAATGCAACTTGGTTCCCATAGCAACCTGAACACTCTTCCAAAACTTGGATGTGAACCTGCCATCACAATCTGAGATAATAGATTTAGGAATCCCATGCAGTCGCACAATCTCTTTGACATAGAGTTTCGCTAATCGTTCCATAGAGTATGTGATCTTGATAGGAATGAAATGCGCCGTCTTTGTTAGTCGATCCACCACGACCCATATAGCGTCATAACCGTTCATAGTCTTGGGCAAACTGGTAATAAAATCCATCGCAATATCCTCTCATTTCTATTCTG
Source organism: Artocarpus hirsutus (assembly GCA_946598075.1). NCBI lineage: Eukaryota > Viridiplantae > Streptophyta > Magnoliopsida > Rosales > Moraceae > Artocarpus > Artocarpus hirsutus. The sequence continues at coordinate 2,921 of CAMOHE010047605.1, forward strand.
GTATCTGAATTAACTGTAAATCACCACCAGGTCTCTGGTGTTCAGCCTTAACTTGCTGGCATATCAAACACTTCTTTACATACATAGCGACATCACGTTTCATTCCAAACCACCAGAAGTTATCCTTTAGATCATTATATATCTTTGTTGCACCTGGATGAATTGAGTAAGGAGTATCATGCATTTATACCAAAATCCTTTCCCTTAAACCATCAATGTTGGGAACACATAAGCGGTCTTTGAGGTACAGAGTTCCGTCATCATCAATTCGAAACTCTTCACATTTCCCCTCTTTCTTTTCCTGCTTAATCCTTGCGAGGCTTACATCTTCTTCTTGCTTATTTCAAATTTTCATCCTGTAGTATTGGTGCAAGAGTGAGTGCTGATAACTGGCCTGTGACAAGTTTTAAACCAAAGTCTAGAATTTCCTTTCTCAGAGGTTGAGACATAACTTGCATTGACATCGGCGTAGCCGTTGTCTTCCTTACACATGAAATATTCATCATATTATCACCAAAATTTCCAGTCCAATAGTCAACATCTACATGAACATATTTATCAAATTTCATGCATAACAACATGCATTTGCATAAAAAACAACACCAATACATATGTACAACACAATTGATCAGCAATAATTTACTGTGAGTGATGGAGAGAAGAAAATTCATAACTTTTCATGAAAAAATCCAATTAAGGTGAAATTTTGAGGATTAACACATAATACACACATGAATAACATATTAAAAATTCAGAGCAAAACAAAATTCCTAGAAAGAGTTATAGCAGTCGGATTACAGAGAAGAAATACAATTTCAGATATACCAAAAAAAATGAGTTCTTACCTCGAAACAATTTCTCTTCAATCTTCTTTTGAATTCAGCCAAAAATTCAATATTATACTCAAATAATGCTAGGGAATTTGAGAGGGAGAAGAAGAAATATGAACAAGATGAAGAGAGAAAAGAATGAGAGAGAAAGGGAGAACGTGAAAGAGAATGCGTGAGAGGGAGAGAGAAAGAAAAAAGAGCATTATAAAAATAAATTTTTGTTTACGTTAAAATGAAACTCCCACTCTTTAACATTAATCAGAATTTTCTGATTAAATTCAGGGCATAAATCATGGGGAAGTGGAGAGGATTGAGGGAAAAAGTCAGAACTTCCAAGAATGGTTCAAGTTACCATATTTTGTCTTTGTAAAAACGAGAAACCTTATCAAATGCATGCAATCAATTCAAAGTCAAACATTAATTTTCCTAAAATGAGTAAATTATTCCATAAATGTGCCAATCTATCAAAAATTATTATCCAATCATCCAATCACAAATTTTGTGGAATTTCTGCTGACTGGTCGTCAGCTATCATCAGCCTGTCGAGGTCCCACTTCGGCCTGTCGATCTTTGAAGGCCTACCGATGATATACCATCGGCTTGCCGTTCCGAGAGAATCATTTCGGCCTACCGAACTAAATGGTCCGGCTTGTCGATCTGCCCTAACATACCAAAAATCATCCAAAACATTAAATTATCATAAAATTATGATTAAACATATAACATTAATAACATGAACACTTGAGCACATCAATTCCACGTGAGCGTCACCTGTCATAGCACTTAAAATAAAATGGTTAGCATCATTATATTATATATCATACACATAACATAAATATAACACTTAACGTTGTTATTAACATGACATAATCCGTTACATGAAAATTTGACGGGTGTTACACTTCGGCAGTTTGGCAGGCCAAAAGCTGCCATCGAGCATCCAGTAGAAACACAATTATTATGTGAATTGTGATATAATATGATATATTTTGTAATGTTGCCATGTATTCAAGAATAAATGAATTGTATGTATGCATTGATTATTTACACTTAGGGCACTTGTATGTATATTTCCATTAAGCAAGAATTGCCTATACACTATAATATGGTGTCATATGCATTGTATGGCATACATTAATACATGATGTATTTTAATGTACATATGTGTGTGTCGTATGAATTGTCGTACAATATGGTGAGTATTATGCACTCTATATTTTTTTATGGTAATTAAATATTATATGATAATGTGTTGTATGATTTTTTTTTTTTGTCTTATTGGCCCATTACCATATATTTCTTATTCTATGTGAGGATAGGATTCCTTAATTTTTTGGTATCAACATTTGACGATGAGGCATGTCCCAATTATGGCAAATAATTTAAACCTATAGGGTATGAAATTTGGAAAACAATAATGGTCAAAGGGAAGGATTCAAAGGAAATTTGGTAGCCAATACCATTCTCTCCAATTTTATTATTTCCTTAGTTGACTCCCATGATTGGATAAGATGCTATCAATTTGTTTTCCATTGAATCATTGACTTTTACCTAATTACTCTTCATCATACTAGTACTCTTATATATATATAAAAAAAATTTTGCTGCCATAATAGAGAAGGTTATCTTCTCTTATCATATCATTTTGTTTTCCATCACACCACTTTCTTTCTCGCATAATTCCTTCAACCCATATTGTCCATGTTTTCTTCTTCTTCTTCTTCTCTTTCCTTTATTTTATTGCAAAGATTAGGTAGAACATCAAGAAATCTCAAACTTTCTTTTGGTCCAATTCAAGGCAAACTAGAGAAACTCCATTTTGAAGTAAGTTTTCATTCTAGACTAAACCTGCACTTATAGTATTCATGAAATTCTGTCTTCCATAATTTTGTCTATAAATGTCCAATTTCCATGAAATTTTAGTATAATGTTTAGTATACGTTAAGTAATGTTCCTCAAAGTTTTACATCATTTGGAATTTTCTATGCTAAGATATTAAATTTTCATTTTCTGCCACTCATGATCAAATTATTGTTGATTAGTAAAATTTCACAAAAACACAGTCTATGTTCATAGGGCAAACAAATCTTAATTCTTATGAAATTTTGCAGAAATATTTATGTATATGTTAGGTTATAATATAGAAAGTTTCATAGTGTTTTGGTGGATAATTTATAAGTTATTGAACTTTATTTAAGATAGGTCCTTAAAGCTGTCAGACTAGTAAATTTTAGACTTCTTGTTTATGTGACTTTTATTATGGCTAAATGAATTTATTTGACGATGAAACTTTTTATGGTATGGTATTTATATGTTTATAGATTATCAGAAAAATTTTACCATCAAAATATTTTTATTTTATTTTTTTTGGAAATGTTAATTGAAGGGTCTTCACCGCCTTATGTATTTAAAGTTAATTTTACCCCTAAGTTCAAAGTATGCTTTGAATTGTTCCGAATTTATTTGAAGCTAAATTTTGGATATGTTGTAGTTTTATGTGTCTAATATATGTAGTATTTTTGTTAAATTATTTTATAGTATAGATAATTTATTTCATAGATTTTAGTTAGGGCTGCTTACTATTCTGTCTATGCTGGCAGATTTTATGTTATGTAATATGTGATTTATTTTAATTATCAAACAAAATTTTTAAGGCTAAAGAAAAATTAGTGAAATATATATATATATATATATATATTATATGTTAACTTGGTCCTTACAAAGTTTTATGCTTTAATTGTATGTGAATTGTGAATTATTGAGTTATAAATCCTTAATGGTCAGGCAGGTTCTACTACTGGCAGTTTTATGTGTATGTTTTAAAAGATGGTAAAATGTATTTTGAATTAGTATTTCTAGAAAGGAAGGTATGAGTGATGTAATGTGGTATTGGAAGATTTCATGAAGATTAATATTGACTTTATGTGTATATAAATGATTGACATAATACTCCAAGAGGTAAGCACATCGAGACTGTGGCAACGTCATCAACTTAAGGTTTAGTAAGCAAGTTAAGTAAGTAAATTTTTACCTACAACATGATGAAGTTTATGAAAAGTTTGAAAATTATGTTTATGATGATTTCTATGATGATTTTATAAATGTTTTATCATGAAAGCTTTTGATGTTACAAGAAGATTTAATGCATGTTTTGATTATGAGGTATGTCAAAACTTAAAAGTATATATGTGTGTATATATATATATATATGTATCATCTGCTTAAGTATTGCACACCCAATGTTATATTTATAATGTTGTCCAAAAGTTGGACTTATCATGTTTGGTTTAGGATTAGTAACTCCTCTCCTCTTATAACGACGCACCTATGATGATGATAATGGTGCAACACTCAAGCCTTAAAGATAAAATGAATGAAGTTTTAATGGAAGATATGTTCTATATGAAATTGTGCCAAATGCACTACTATGATGATAATGACTATGTGTATGATGTTACATGATGATTTTCATGAAATGTTTTATGTTGTGAGCTAGGAAAGTGTACTTATTAAGCTTTTGCTTACTTAGTTTTATCATGTTAAGTTCGGCCTATCGAACTAGCAAAATGGATTTGAATGACTGTTTAATATTTATTTTAAATTATAGTTTCATTATTTTGGTATTTATAAACTATTTAAATATGTGTAAGTAGTTTTAAAAATAATTGTAAAAAAAAAAAATGTATGCATAGATCTTATGATATGTTTATTAAACTATATTGAATAGTTTATCTTAAAATAATGATAATAAAGATAAAAGTAACAACATCTGTGGCCTCCGTAGGGGGCGTTACAATAGTGTCCCTAACTCTGGAGCTTCTTGTCCACGAGGCTAGGGATCTAGAACCACCTAGACCCAAATAGTGTCAGTGAACGTGATGGCCATGGAGCAAATTAGATATGGCAGCTATGCAACTCCGCCTGAAGATCGAAAGATCACATCAGCTCCGAGCTTTGTTAGAGATCACGACACGAAATCGAGGCCGAGCTTCGTCATAGATTCGTCACAAATCCAAACCAAACGTCTGGAGATTGTTGAAGCTCGGTCTCTCTTCAGCCATTGCATGTCTTCTGCAACAGAGAGAGAGACACCAAAAAGGAGTAATGATTGAGAAAGAGAGAGAGAGAGAGGGCGAAATAAATAAGGATTATGATGGATCAAAATTTGTGGTTTAAAATTTTTAAAGATTTATAATTTGTTGCCTAAATAATTAGATTTGTTCAAAGATAGACTATTGTGTAATTTTCCCAGAAGCATCTAGTCTACATGCATTGAAGCGCAACGTGCTAGTTATCATTAATGACGTGTCACATATAATAGAATTATCACTTAGCTCTTCAACTATGCATCTCTCGTACACACAGTGAAAAATTAAGTAGCTAATTACAAAAAATTAATTAAAGCTATAATACTTGGTTATTCTATTAATCTTATGCAATATTTCTATTATGAAGTCATCTTTATGTAAAATTTTGATAGGCTCTTATGCAATAATTTTGTTCCATATCCTGTCGCTCAATGTAATTTACGATACCTACCTTGTTGTTTGGGTTACAAATAGAATCAAATCGTTTTGAGTGGCTGAAAATGTATAGTGGGCAACATACATAATCTAATAGTAACTCAAAACTGAATTTACCACAAAGTGTAGAACCCAAATATCCTACCTTAAAGTAAAAAAAAAAAAAAAAAAAAAAAAAAAAAAGACCTCACACCATAGTTGCACTGAACTAAGAGTGAGGGAAAAAAAAAACTTTGCATGGATCGTATAGTACTATATTGATTGTTCCATAACGGAAAGAACTTATTTGAGTTCTTGAAATTCTTTTATATAAAAGCGAATTATTTTTCTAACGGCTTACTATAGATGTTTTTACTAAAATTATTCCAAATCAATTTGACATTTCAGAAGCATAAAATGCATGAACCAGATAATAGAAATGGGAAGCGATATAAGAGAAACAATCAAAGAAAAGACTAGAAATTAAGCAAGAGGGAAAAGGGTGAAATTTGATTGATGGATTTGATTCTTTATTAACGGAATCTATTCTGTTTACGCAGGCAAAGGAAAAAGTGGATAACGCAGAGATCTCAATCTTCTTATAATCTTTAATTCTATTTAAAAAAACAAAAAATAAAAACTTCAGCACTGAGCCACTGATTTGAAACCGCTTTAAATTGATAGGATATAGTTTAAACTATCATGTATTTAACATGTCATAATGCTAGTAATATTTACCTGTAAGTGAGTGTATATGTTTTTTTTTTAATAATTTTAACAAGAAAAGGAATTTTCAAACCTTATTATAAAATCTTCAAATATTAGTTTGGATATTTTAGAAAACGTGTCCCTAAGAGGTCAACGTAGTCAAGACAGCAACCTATCTAACCACGAACATAATAATCAATGGGGACATTTCTTTAACATAGGACTCTAATCTTTTTCCTGTAGTAATTACTAGTTACTATCGATCAGCTTTAGATTTATCTAATCAGAGAAAAAGATCACGTTCCAAAAATATTCTTCACGGAATGATTGAAATTATTATTCAAGGCAATATTTGAATCGTCTTTTGAGTGATTGAGACTAATTGTAGAGCGTCTAGTTCAAGGAGATAAGGCAACTGTGATAATTACGTTTAATTTGATATTTTAATTGGTCTTTTTACACCTACACGCCTTGTATTTTGTCTAATAAATAGAGAGATCCCCTTGATCAAAATAGTTCACATAAACACCCTTTTCAGCAATAACTCTGTTAACCTTTAATGTTAAAAGAACATAGGGGTGGCAATAATCGTGTTCGTGCCATGTTTATGTCGGCACGTTTACAGCACGATACGTTTAGCCCAAACACAAACACGACACGATTAATAAACGTACCAGAAATGCTAACACGAACACGACATGCCTATGGCACGCGTAACATGGCACGACACGATTAACACGATTATTAAACATGCTGTGACGGGTTGACACGACAACAACACGCATATGACACGTTTATGACCCAATTAACTAAAAAATAAAAAAAATTTAAAAAAATTTAAAAAAATTTTAATTTTTTTTAAAAAGCCAATAAAGAAAATTAACAAAAACACAATATCTAATTAATACTAACCTACTATAAATATTTCAAATATTTTTATTTTTAAGTTTAAATGTGTTATAAATGGGCAGGTTGTGTCGTGTTGTGTCAACACGTTTACGGCCTGTTAAATTAAACGTGTTAAGGCGTGTTTAGCGTGTTAGTACGAATCCAACCTGTTTATTTTCTTGTTATTCGTACCAACCCATTTATGGCACAATAAATAAACGTGCGGTCCAAACCCGTTTATCTCGTGTCGTTTTCGTCTCGTGTAATCGTGTCGTGTCCAAATTGCCGGCCCTAAAAGAACATTATACCCAAACAATGTCAGCGTTAAATCTATATAGTAAAATCTTAGCCCTTGATTTTTTTAACCAACTACAATTCTATCATTAGTAGGAGCCACAAAGAACGCGTTGAAATGACCACAGAAAAAAAAAAAGCAAAAAAAAAGAAAAAAAGAAGCTTGATGGAGCCAAATAAGGCATAATTGCAATCGTAAGCCCCTAACTCTATAGGGGACTTTACAAGACAGCCATAAATTTTAGGCTTGGATTTATTTATGCTACAAGGAAAAATTTTTTTGTAGAAAATACTATAGCCATGTCACATAATGTATTTAGTATACAAAAGATACCCTTAAGCTTTATGGTTCATGTCAATTAAGCTCTATGGTTTTTTTTGTTGAAACGCTTGTTGATCAAGTGGGTACAATTGTCTAAAAAAATTCTTTTGTTTAAACAACATGATGATGAATATGAGACTTTTTTGGGATATAACAAAGTTCAATCCACTAGGTTTTTTTATGACATCTTTTCTAAATGTCTCAACTCTAGGCCCTAATTTCGGGCCCAAATTGGCCCTTACTATTCCAAAATATTCTACCCTCTTTTTTATTTAATAATTCAAATAAAAAAATTAGAATACAATACTACCTAACTTTTAAATTTGTAGATCAATAGAACAACAAAATAATGTAATTAAAAAAATGAACAACGAGATTTTAAGTTTTCATTACACTAAATAATTTATGATAAAATTTTGACTTTAATCAAACCCCGTCACCATTAATCCACCCTCATGGTGGCTCCATCCTGTGAGAGTTTAGTCGCGGCCCTCGTCCGCTAAGCCCACCCCAACCACGATGAATGCTACCGCGACTTCTGGCCAACGAGCCAATCCCCAACTGCCCACAGGATATCCAATGGTGATGTCACCTTCACCAGGGTAACTGCCCTCAAACCTAACTCAAAGATTCAACCAATCCACGCTTCTCAAACGCGTCCCGTATCAGTTTCAAATTTATATCTTTAGTGATAATTACAAAGTCAATTTGCCCAAGTTCTTAAACCTCGTCTAAGGCAAAATGACAAGATTGTACTTAGGTGTCGATTCTTCATCCAACAGAGAAAAAGCATTGGAGATTGTTTAGTACTTGGAGCTGGGTTTTCATAAGCTCGTCTATTGATGGCAACAACTCCCAAGCAAACAAATTAAGGTTTAAGAAAGTGTGTAGACCATATGAGTAAACTAATCTAGTACGATGGAAAAATATTACGACATAATATAGTACAAAACCAAATAATAATGTATTGTATAAAATAATACAATACAAATAAGAATAATGCTAAAAATAATTTCGATACATATAATACAATATAATCTACACAATAAAATAAAACATAATATCCTCTCGAATCTATATCTTATCCACAGACCGTTAATTGTTTCACTCAACTTGATCTTATTGATCAATCAAGTATCCATCTGGTATAGCTTTTTCTTTTTCTTATCTTCTAATTTCTTTGTCAATCTAGGGATCTATATCCACTTGATCTGACCAACCTCGTATGTTTCTCACCATCTTTAATCCAAATTCCTTTAGTAAATAGTGTGAAGTAGGATTCTGCAACTTCTTTATGTCCCTTTCGGTTCTTCATGTACATCTTCTTCGCACCAAAAGAAAAATGCTGAGTTAAGGTTTACCAATTTTTCCAATTTTTTCAAAAAGAAAAAGTTGCCGTTGAAGACATTTTAGCGATATGTATTGTCGTTGCTAAAAGTTCTAATACCTAAAACTGTTTTTAGCGACAACATGATCGATGGTTGCTAATAAGTATGCGCACAAATGTGACAATGCATACATATTGTTCAAGGTCAAAAAGACATCAATACAAAAAAGAAGCAATCAGATTTAGTAAAAGAAAAAAACAAGTAATATATGTTACTATAGTGCATGACGAAACTAATCTCTCAATTAGTCGGTTTCATCCTCGTCTCATCGTCCTAGTTGGCGGTGTTGAAGGCCTCGTCATTGTCGGAAGTCGTATAGACTTAGGCAACTAACATTGTAAGCCGATGGCCATGCATGTTAGCTGGGAGAAATAAATCATCACTTCAAAAAAAGAATAACGTTTTAGCAACAACATGACGTCGTTAAAGGTCTTCGTTGTAACGCTTGTGTCATGATGTGGTCTTTGATAACGACAACTAGAATTTTTTGCTAAAAAATTACAACTTCTTGTAGCGTTACTCTATTCTAGTACTTCATGTGAAATGAGCTAAAAGTGTGATCTCCCCTTTACAACCTTGTACATACTCTTATACGTTAAGCCTATGTGGAAGAACAAGACCATCCATTTTTTTAACCCTTTTCAACCATCCATTTTTTTAACCCTTTTCAAATTTGAATAGAAAAGATGAGAGAAAATCTTTGACAAAACAAATAATTATGTGTCAATCAACCACTTTTGACCCTAATCACACCTCGATTTTATTTGCATAAGGTTATATATGTTGTGAAATAAATTAGCTTATATATTCTCTTTTCTCCTTTCTTTCTCTTCTACTATACAATTTGAAAGGAAGGCTCCCTCATTCCCTTTTATTTTTCACCCTCCGTTTTTTTAAATTGCTTTCCCAATGCTTTCTGTTTTTCATAACTGAAAAGAAGGATCAACTAGCATTATAAAACCGTTTTACCACATTCTAACTAAGTTGACGATATCCGTTTAGGAAGCTTTCCACGCTGTTATATTATTCAAACAATGAAAAGCAGATGCATAATATTATCTAGATTCTAGCTAGTGACCAAACGTTATAGAAACCACCGTTAAAACGAAAGTAACGCAAAGCTTTTTACCTCAATAGCGTGGCATAATTAGATAAAACAGTTAACTAAAATTGATTTGGCACAACTTTACACTGTTAATTTACACGTTTAAAACTCTGATTTTGTTGATTCCAGGTGCGATGAGATTGGCTATAAATAAGGCTGGGAAAATTGCAGACTATGCACCAAACCAAGCCATCTTTCTTTTCTTGTCCTAATAGTCTAACACATTACGATAATATTACACCCCCAGCTTGGCAATATAATCGCAAAAGTTTTGAGAATAAAATGACGAACCTTTTTTCCATGAGCGACGAAGCGATCGAGCAGAAAATTAGTGAAACTCGTTCTGCTCACACTGAGACGACGTTTGACGTCGAATCAATTTTCATTATTGTTAAGAGCATTCTTGAGCATTCAACCAAAGTTGCTGAAGAAGTTGTTCAGGTAAATATATAACCTCAATTTTGTTTTACGTATTATTTAGGAAATAGAATTAAAAGAAAAAAAAAAAAAAGAAGCAAAATGTATGTTACAAATTAAATATGGTTGTTGTTACTGAGTGCTGCAGGTTTGGCAAGATCAACGGCCTGACTTGGAAATGTTAGAGAAGAAGAGTACCCCTCAAACCTGACTTTAGTGCGCCCTTGTGCGTGCTTAAGAAGATTGTCTGCGAGGTCCAATAATCTAATTTTTTCTATTAACTTTTTTTAAAGAAAAGGGTTAGTTATAGTTTTAGTCCCCAATCAAACAGATTCTGAAAAGAAAAATACATACATTTTCGTGTTCGACAGCATAAGGGCGTCAAATTTAATGCACAATGAAACCAATAATGTTCAATTCTGTTTGTTTTTATTGCTTTTTATGTAGGGTTGTTGCTCATTATATTTTTCTTTCGTTGGGTAAGCCATTGTGACTGGACTATAAACTTCTTTTTCTTAAAAAAATATTTATATAAAAAAATAGACTGGGGGTTCGCTTGCTTAATTAGTGCAGGGTGCCTAGTCTAGTTGGGATGTGCTAAGTTCCTCCATGCAATTCCTCCATCTTCATTTATTGCAAAAAAAAAAAAAAAAAAGTAGTCTCAATTTAGTCCTTTTGTCTACCCAATTGATAATATTTTAATGGAAAAAGGTCCAATACTTTTCTTAATCGTCATTCTCTAACACATAAACTTGTAATAAAATAAAGTCGTAGTACTAAACTGCACATGGTCTCATCGTGTCCTTTTTCATTAAAATTTAACAGTCTGTTAGATGAAAGGATTAATTACTTTCTCTGAGATGTTTTAGAATTCATACCAAAATGAATTTTTTTCCCTATAATTCGGAGAGCCCAAAAAAAAAAAAAAAAACCTTGGTTTATCACCTATTGCAAGCAATATTATAAACTACGACCATTTCTTTAAGGATATATCACCCAATACTTATCTTTAAGTGATCACATTTCGTATAATTTTCATCAATATTTATGTGTCATCAATGCCTTCACTATAAATTTGGAATTTCAGCTCTCATGCATGGCTCTTGGCGATAATGAGGAAATGACAGACAAAACAACGGTGTCAATCCTTAACAAGCTGTCAAATTTTCCTTGGGTGGCAAAGGCAGTGTTGACTGTCGGCGTTTGCAATGGAATTCGCAGATTTCTTTCTCCCTGCCGTGCTTCCGCAATCTGTGGATCAACGATTTGTCAAATTATTGGTAACCCTAAAAACCGTCCCTACAAAGCAGTCGGAGCTGCAGAAACGGCAGCGAGCATCAATAATCGATCTTAATTCTCCAATCAAACGCACACTGCAAGTGATGGAAACAATATTTGAGAGGGAGAAGCTTTCTAGTTATGATCCAAATGGGATACCGGTATTGTCAAAGACGGTGGTCGCATATTGGATCATCATGACTGTTATAACTTGTGCGGCTATGGTCACTACACTTAAATTCTGACGAGTAAGTAAAGTTATTAACTTGACATTTTTGTATTGTCTCTCTTACACTTACAATATATAGCTATTTTTGCTCGTTGGTTTAGTTTCATTGTTATTCTTGTTTTGCTTTGATACCTAGGCTTTTTTTTTAAGGTACTTTTTATAGATCAGGTGTCTAAGAACTTTTTTTCTTCTTTGTTTATAGATTTCTTGCTTATAAAAAATGTATCAGCACTTTGTATGACGTTATCTCTTACATTTCAACAGGTTCAAGACCTTTGATGTTTCACCTTATACTAAAAACCTGGACTGCATCGAAAATACATTGAAGAAACAGCTGGAGGCTTACAATTTTCTTTTACTTTCTACGTGTCCTTTTTATTTTTCTACCCTTGCATAGAGCACCATTTAGATAGCATAATAATATATAGTTGTGTGTGTATATCTGTGTTTAAAATAAAAATATCAGATCAGTTGGTGTGAAAGAGTTGTGTTTGGTAATTTAGTTTCAACTACAACAGTATAGAACTCTCATATGCTGTAGTATAAAACTTTTACATGCTACAATGTTTTGGTCTTTGCAGAGGAGAGTGATTACTATTTGAAGATTGTCAACGTTCTTAAAGATCCTACAAAGATAGTTCAGGTTTTGAAGATCCTATTTTGATCCAAGGATTTTACACTCCATCTAATAGATGGTCGTACCAACTCCTAGGTAACGGTTTTGCTTGCTGTTACGACGTTTTCTTTCTTGAATCAAGGACATGGATGCTAACCTAATTGAAGTATTCTTACAATTCTTGATTCTAGTTATTATATTTTCTCAGTTTAATAAAGAAAATTGAAAAAATGAGTGAAATGTCAGATTTTTAAAACTTTTTCAAGTAAATATCAAGTTTTAAAATATATATGTATATTTTGCTTGTGTAGGCTTTGAATATTTACATGGAAGGCAATTACGCGGTGGACAAACTTGCTTCTGATCACGTAGTAGTTTTCATTGGTGGTTCTCAAATTTTTATTTTTATGCTTCGAAAGTTAACGAGGACTTGATGTCCTCCGTTTAGTAGATATGCACTCTTATTCCCTTCTAGTTTTCTTTTTCTTTTTCTTTTTCTTTCTCTTTTGTCTTTTTCCCATTGGATTCTGTCCAAAAAAAGTGAAAACGACATTTATAAAAGAAACCTCAAATAAATTACATTATGTTTTTCTAAAAAAAAAGAGGTACTGCCACCAAGAACAACAAATTCGTAACTTTGATCTCCCTTGTAGGTTGGGATTGACGTACTGAAAAAGAAGAAAGTCCTATTTGGCTAGACATCTCCGAGGCTGATATCAGTGTCCTCCAAAATTTTCAATATGAGAAAATAAAGACAGAGAACATAGAAGAGAAATATGCCACTGTTTGGGTGCCTATTGTCGAGGCGAAGAAGCGTGAATACAAAAATACTACTACTAGTCCGATCGGTTGTGATGGACATTGCCAAAGGGAAAGTCGAAAACCTCGACGCCTTCCACACCATTCGACTATGGGAACTAGAGGCAATTCCCTTTGATAGACAGGCTGAGCAGAGAATGTACGAGGAAAGGACTCAGTTTAGATCCATACTTTTTTCAAGGACTTCCCTCACCAGCGCACGAAGTTAGCCAACTGAGTAATTAAAATTTATAAATTTCTAAATTTTTGCTTGCTTGGAAGTTGGAACTTAAAATTGGGAGGATAATTCGTGTTTATGAATCATGCTGAGGTTCACACGAATTTGATGCAATACGACTAACCCCAACATAAAAACATGTTTACTTACTATGTCAAAAATTCGAACTCAAACACAAAATGTTAATTATACGTGTAACACGACAAGACATGTGAACACATTTAATAATTGGATAGTGATAGGACTAAAAATCATCTCCATGAGAAACACAACACTTGAACACGTTTAGGTAACTTTCAAATCTCCATAACAAACAAAAAATTATATATATATATATATATATATATATCTACTTACACAAAACATGCTAATATATATCTACTCACACATTTCAAGTTACAAGATAATGTGATCGGAGTAACATGATCATAATGAACTTAAATTTGACAGAATTTGATAAAAAAAAAATACAGTATAGGATTTACCCATAATCATTATGTAGACAAATAGGGAACTAAGAAATCAAATAGCTCGACTATGCGGAATTAATGACCAACTAAGCACTAATAACCACCGGTGTACTCTGAATTGATTTCTAAATTTTCGTTGTTGTTGTTCCACAAAATTCTGATTACACTGATGATTGGTTCAACTATAAATTGTGATCAGAACATCAAATTATATTTATCTTTGCTAAAACAGATGAAGGGCAAGAAACACATTTTCTTGCATCGAGGTACGGACAAGCCGTGGACCAAAGAGATGGAAGAAAAAGCGAACTTCATCAGTAAGGAAGCAAGTCTTAAAAATTACACGGTTTGGCTTCGAAGAGAAGGGTATAGAAATTACCAAGCTTCACACGCAACATAAAAGCTTTTCGAAGTGACAAATTGGGAGGCTTCGTTCCTAACAAAATGTGGAGGGATGGTTTACACTTGAAAAAGGGCCTAACGGTGGTGCTAGTTGGGAACCAAGCGGCGTTCTCGAAGGTGGTGGAGGAGTTTCACAAGTGGAAGGAGAGTGTTCGCTTGAAGAGCTTCGACGTTACTTTCAAAGAGTACCATGAGAAGATTGTTGTTCATAATTACTTTCTTGTGGCTGTTGGTTCTTCTGTTCGGAAACAGTTTGGCCATGATGCCTCAAGATGGCGGTCAGCAACTCTGAGCGATTTTTTTTCCTTATTTAATTGGCAACTTATTGCCAAAGTTTTATTGTGATCATCTAAATCCAAATTAATTGTGTTAATATTGCTAGATAATTTTATAATAATTTGGTTAACTTTGATGAGCGTTGGTTTTGAATTTGAGAATACGATTTGAAGTTGATTGGATTTGATTCATTTTGGAGGATTTGGTAAATACTTTCATTTATTGAACATATGCTGATTTTGAATGGGAGTAGTGACTCGTGTCATATGTTGTCTTCATATCGTGTATTTAGTCATTTATTACTTATTTTCACCTAAACTGAACCCAGCCTGTGACACCTTTTTTTTTTTTTTTTAAAACCGTGACACGAACACAATGCAATGTCCATTTTACTGAATTGACACAACATGACTTAAAGCTGACCCATGATATGTAATTGACATGTCAAAAATTGGCACAATAGAGTTTTTTTTACCCATTTTAAAGAATCAAAAAGTCATAACATACTAAAATATGATTACATCCATTAAAATTAAGCAAATAAAAACATATAATTATAAGAACAATTAGATGACCACAAGTTCATAACAAATTCTAAAAGATGTGATGTAAAATTTATTTTTTAAATCTTTTTCATGGGGTCTTGTGTTGTGCGCTGTAAGGAGGGTCCCACCCTAAAATTGACCTATTTTTCATGTCAAAATCTGGCCGATCTAAATTTGACCTACATATCTTTTTCTCGAGCCCTAACTTGTGAAATTTGTGTTATTTTGAACTTATGTTGTTGTATCATGACTCATATTACCAACCCTTATTTTTTTGATGAATTGAAGTATTTATGGAAAGTCCAGTTTTCTTTGGTCCCTTTAAAAAAGATGAAGTATTTATAAAAAGTCTAGCTTTATGATCTTTACCCATCTGAACACGATGGAGTATTACAAGAAAGTGCAAAGAGTGATACACTCCATATAAGTAGGCAAAATTTGGTTTCAAATTTAGCAGCCACTGGGTACAAAGCACTAAAAACCTGTTTGGTTTACAAGTTTAAACAGAAACTTAAAATTTCATTAGCAAAAATATTGTAAAAAATGGTTCGAAACCTACAAAACAAACAGACAGTTAAGTTTTGCCGCTTCTGTAAGTATGGATTTCCAAACATTTAAATGATGGAAATCCATGGCTCTTAGCAAGAGTTCCTTACAGGGCCCTAGCTCCGTCACTAGAAAAAATGCTTCCCAAAAGGAAAAAAAAAAAAAAACCTGATTTGTCAGCATTAACGCTCTTTCTAACGTAAGATATTAAGACCAGGAATATTTATCTTTGTACCTCTGCAAAATATAATTGTATCATCTGCAAAAAGATTACGAGCAGGAATGGTATCTCCATGGTGAGAGTGAGCAAGAATTAATTTATCTCAATAGTCTTCCAACTAAGAAAGTAATCAGCAATACAAAAAATAGAGGTAAAAGAGGATCACCTGGTCGGACCCCTCTACTGCTTTTTTATAAAATCCTTTAGAAGAGCTGTTGAGCAACACCGAAAGATTAACGCATTAAAAAATCTCTCTTATCCACCACAAAAAGGTATCACTGAAATTAAGAGCTCTGAGCTTTCTAATAATGAAATTCCAATTATCGCCATGCAAATATCAATTTTTAACGACCAATTGCTACCATAACCACTTTTATTAAGAGCATTGTCTAGCAGCCATAATTTTTACAACAATTAACCATCGTGTAATTGTCTATCATAGTACAAAATGAGGCTTACAAGATGTTTTTTTATCGTCGTAAAAAGTTGGTTTTCGTGAGGCCTGGTTCATTTTGTATACATCTTAAAAGATGGTTTTATTTGAAAACCATCATGTAAAATGAAAATTTATATGACGGTTTCCATAAAAAAAACATCATGGACATGAAAACAGTCGTGTAAGATATAGCTACAAAAACCATCACATAAGGAAGCTTTGTGCAAAAAAAAAAAAAAAAAAAAAAAAAAAAAACAAAATTATCATCTTTGGCCTAAAAGCAATAATCTCATTATATTAACAAATCTTTACAAACACAAAACTTAATGTATCAGCTTAACCAAGAATTTAGTAAGAAAGATTACTTTCACATAAGCATCACAGTTTACATTGCACAAAATTCATAAAAAAAAATTGCTCTGTTTTCTTCTTCTTTTCACTTTTCCAATAGCAAGATAGAGACAAATTAAACTGTACAAAAAAAACTGGGAAACACAAGATGATTATTAGTTGCAATAGCATAAAAATTCGACATCCAGAATCCTTGAAAAAAAAAGAAAAGAAAAAGAGCTATTTGCTACTTATGTTTGGCCAATATAATCTCAGATCCCCAATTCTTTCTTTTTCTCTACAAAATATAGATACCCATCTCTTCAATTCTACAAACCCTAGTTAGACCACTTTCTTTCTCTTAAGCCAAATTCAAATTCTTAAGAAGCTAATTAAACAAATGAAACACCATAAATCATCCAAGTCCTCAGCCTTTTTTTTTTTACCATTTTTTTTCTTTGGTTTCTTGGGAACCAAACAAATCAAAACCTTTAAGATGGAAAAGCAAAACCCTAATTTGCATGTCTTAGTTGCACTTGCCAATGATGGGAGGGATAGCAGCTAATAAAGCAGTCTGGCTCTGTGAATTTTTGAAAGATTTGGAAGTTGTTCCAGATATGCATCGGCTGATTAAACTCTATTGTGATAACAGTGGAGTGGTGGCTAATACCAAAGAGCCAAGGAATCGCCGAAAAGGAAAGCACATAGGGAGAAAATTTCATCTCGTAAGAGAGATTGTCAATCGAGGACATGTTTCAGTAGAAAAGATCACATCAGCTAACAACATAGCTGATCTGTTGACCAAGACATTATCAGCTTGAAGTTTTGAGCAACATCTTGAAGGAATGGGACTTAGAAACATGTCTCATTTGCTTTAGGGCAAGTGGGAGACTATGAGCATGTGTGTGCTCAAAAATAAATGAAATGTATTATTTTTGCTGATTATTAATGTAATTTGAGAAATTTTTCAATATTATTTTTGCATGCATATTTTAGATGCTTTATAAACATCAAAAAATCCCAAATTGTTTTAATGTGACTTTAAGTATTGTATATAAGTGTTATATACAGGAGGATAATATTTAAAGTGAAACAATCAAAATAAGTCCGTGATTAAAAATTAAAGTTGGGATCTTTAATTTACAGTCACTAACGCGGTTCATTACATTCTAAATGAAACAATCTTATCCTGATTGTTAATAATAAGATTTTTGGAATGAAAGCGTTTTATATAATTTGATTATATAGGATTGGAACACGATTAATCATAAATCTCTAATACGTTCCATTAAAGAGCATTCAATATTAATCAATGATTGTCATATGTGAATCGATCTTAATTCTAAGTAATTAATAGACTCCTATTTATAGTGTTATATTTTTTGACATGTCAGGTAATGACACAAATGTGTAATGTCAAATTCTTGATATATTGGAAATATAATAGTGTAAATAGCCGGGAATATTAACATACAAAATAAAATCCATTCCTTCGTAAAGAAGTTAGATGGATGGTCCTCATAAGTATTGATTCAGGGCTTGAATAATAAGAGCGCTTAATTTATGATTAGATCATAAATATATTATTCATTAGAGAATCAATGGTACTTATGAATAAAGATGTAATTAAAGAGGTTAATGAAAAATGCCTAGCTTTAATTATAGACCGTTTATTGAGGATTGATTTATATGTAGTAACTATATCAATAGACAAATTCAAATCCTTGAATGTAATTAATTTTATAATTTTAAAAGTGCAATTCAAAATTTTTAGTGGAGTAATTTGGAATTAATAATTTTGATATATTAATTAAGGTGTTAATTAATTGTCAAAATTATTGGAGCTTAAAACTATAATGTCCATAGTTCCTCTCAATGGCTCCACTAAAATCATATGAACTATATTTTATGTTGGGTTCAATTTATTAATTTAGAATTGAGAATTCTAAATTTATATTCACACAAAATTAATTGGATTAATTGTATTTTAAATAATATGATTATTTAAAATAAATTTAAAATAATTTTAAATTAAAATTATACAATGTGGTTAGGACCACATTATAAAATGTTCCATAGAGAAGGTCTTTATGGTAATTTAAAATTTTGGCATATGTTTAAAATGAGAGATAAATAAATAAATAAATAAAAAGAAAATGATATAGTCAACGTATGGAAGAGATTTTCTCTTTCTGATATCTTATCTCAAACCTACTTCTTGGAAGGAAGTGGGTGTTGCCCACATATATCCCACATTATGTGGGATGTTATCGCTTTAATTTATTTTATTAAAAAAAAAAAAGGAAGATAAGAAGCAACCAATGTCCACTTCCATGAAAAGGTGGCGTTGATTGCATATGGAATGTATATCCCATATATTGTGGGATATATATTATAATTGTAATTAATTAGTTATTAAAAAAAAGTTTTTTTTGGAGGATGTTTAAGAAGTATTCGTTCAGAAAAAGATACGAATTTTTTTTTCCAGAAGAGATTTTTTTCTTCTTCTCCCTTTTTTTTTCTCACTTTGCCTCATGTGTTGAGAATGCAAAGTGACCCAAAAATTTAAGATTGTGTGATCAAACCCAAAAAATTAGAAACGCCCACTCGTTTCAATTCATCATAATTTGGAGAACATTAAGAAAGACCCCGTGGTATTTCTAAAGATTCAGAATTTCTAAGAGATTTGAAACAATTGAAGAGAATTATTATTCTTCATATTACGGTATGTTTTTATATTCACTTATTCTTTTATTACATTAAATTAATAAAGGGTATAGATCATTAAAAAATTTTGAAAATATATGATTCGATCCTCAACATACTTTTGCTAAAATTTTCTAAAATCTGGTTTACGAAACCAACACTCCTTCAGGTTCAAAGTCAACATGGCATTAAAGTTACTGCATGTGGAATTAAAGGCACCGTTTCCGACAATCACCCCTCCATTTATGAGAGGGAGAGAGAGGGATGGCGAAGACTTGCAATATGAAATCTTGAAACTTTAATCCAGAAAAGATCAACAACTTTGCCCTACGTACATGATTGATGTTTTACTTAAACATTAATCTCTCTTATGAAAGCCGAATTTTAGGGTGATTTGAATCACCTGGTGAACTTACAAAGAACTCTCATTTTGTCTGGTAAATTTTAAATTAATTCCATTTTCTTTTTTTTCTTTTTTTTTGATTTACTCTCTTCTATTACAATTTCTACTAAAAACAAGCGAAATAAATAGACCACATGAACTCTCTTAACACCCTCTTTTTCTGCCTTTTTTAAGATAAGTTCTACTGAGAGGGTTAATTGAGATTAATTTAAAAGTAAAAAAGTAAAGTAAGAGTTTTTGAAATTAAAGGGAAAGGTGGACATGTCTTGAAAGTTAATAAGGTGTTCGGCTCTCAATTAAAACCAATTGGTTATAACCAACAAATAGTATAAAGCTCTTAACAGCTAGAGTAAAAAACAAAAAGTTGTTATAATGTAAAGCTCTCACATGCTACAGTATTTTTAACTAAAATCAGTTCTAATCATTAGTTTTAACTACACTTTTCAAACAACCCATAAGGCGACATTTGTGAGGACAGTTCACTCCACATTTTCTCTTTTCCAGCTTATGTTCCCCAACGTCTTTGATATTGCGTGTGCTAAATTTTTGTTCTCGTACGCAGATCAGAGATAAATTCGTTGTGGGAATAAGGACGATTGTGGTGGATTTTTTAATTGGCTTATGGCCTTTGTGTTTAAAAAGGTTATTTGTGAAAATAAGTTTGAACGCTGTTAGTGGTTACCATTTTAGCAGCCCAACCAAAACAAACAAACAAACATATTTAAATCAATAACAGTCATTCTAGCCGTTTGTAATGAAACATTGATGATATACAAAATATTGTGATCAAATTTTTGCCACTCATGTGTTTTCACAAGATATATCTTTTGTGGATAATATTAAATCTCTTTCCACATGGTAGTTCGCAAGTTTATAATGTTTTCTTTTTTAATTTTATGGCAGTTCTTCCGTTCAAAAAACAAATGGTGGATCAGGAGTAACAATACCAAGACGTAGCGGGCGTAGGGTGGAGGGACGACAATTGTCGAGGACACTTACGTATAAAATCGATAATTGTCAAGGGCGCGCAGGAAAACTCCAATCGTAAGGGCTGGTGACCTGAAGCTAATCTTCCAATGAAGATTTTGTAGAGGAAAGATGACCTTTTTTTATAGGAAAGCCTTAGGGTATTACTCGTTACAATACGATATTCTGTTTTTAAAAAATGAGATTCGCCTTCCATATTAAATAATGATGAATATAGATACGAATTAAAAATTACTAAATGGGGCAAGTTAATCAATCTATCAACAGATCAAGAAATTTTTTAATTAAAAATTTGACTAAAGAATACAATTTTAAATTATTAATAAAAGAAACTATTTACAAAATTTTAGTTTCACTGAATAAATATAATCAGGATACACAAACTTGTGTCACAATAATCAATGCATAACGCTTTTTTATGCACAACATGACATATGTCATGCACGCTATTCTTCTCTCTCTCATTTTTATAGAGAGCTATGTATATTTATTTATATTTGACATAACACTTTATTATGCACAACATGACATATGTCATGCACGCTATTTATATTTTTTTTAGAGAGCACGTGTATATTTATATTCTTCTTTCTCTCATTTACAAAACTTGTTTACTCATGCCATAAAAAAATAAAGTTGAAAAAAGTGTGTTATACTATAAAATAATTAGTGTAAGTTGTTTAATTTTTTTTTTCTCAATCAATATTCAAATAGACAGCCTCTAATGCTCTTTCAACTCTCTCTTCTTCTCTCTCTAATCCATCAAAATATTTTTTTGGCTATTGTTTTGGAAAACATTTTTTTACAAAAAATAGCGAAAACATGATAATGGTATGGATCGTGTATAACAGAAATTTTCTTAAAACTTTTGTAAAACACTATACATTATATTAATTTTACGCATAAATAAATATATAATTACTTTTCTTACTGGAATATGATTGGAGATAAACGAAAACAACTGGCTTGTAAAGGACGTTCTCTTTAAGACAAAACCACAGACTTCCTTGCCTAATTCTCGACACCGGATGGACAAATAGGTTGGCATTGAGGGATATATGGTTTCTTAAAGATCACCCAATTAATTTAAGTCATGAAGTTGAAAAACTCTTTTTCCTTTTCTTTCTCTCTTTCTACATGCCTATGTGTCGGTTTTTTCTATAGAATACTCTTAGTCTCTACGACTCATAAGTATGTCCTAAATGAATAGAAATGGCCTCTATTTATAAAGAACAAGAGTGCTAATCAATTTTGTAAAGTCTCTTTATTTTAATTTAACATCAAATATTTAATTAAAATAAAAGACATAAGTTTTTTATTCCTGGTACTGTGATAGGCACCACACATAAAGAGATTCTATGTGCATGTGGCGTGAACTCCATAATAGTGCAAGTGAGAATACTGCTTGTTATCTAATTTTATTTGTCTCCACATTAAACTTTCTATATTTGAATTAAATCATATTTATTCAAAATTGGAAAGACTAACTAGAACTTGCAATATTTAGCGTAATTATTAACTGTTTATATCTCATCATGAATAGGTCCTACATAATCTCATTATGTACAGTGCACTAATTTAATGACTTACTACATTAGCAGTTTAGATAAGACCATCCATTCTTAATGGAAATGACCTACACTAGTAATGCTCATTTAAAGATTTTATACTTTAGTTGAATAATTAATTATAACGATCAATTATATGTTATTGATCAATTTAATTATTATCATTAAATATTATCCTCTTGTATATAATGCTTTTATACAATATTTAAGATCATATAGATAATTATGGAATTTCAATGATATTCTTATTAAAATATTCAAAACATATACATACAAATATAATGAATAAATTGTAACACCCGTCAATTTTCATGTAATGG
>CAMOHE010047607.1:0-22228 GCA_946598075.1 Artocarpus hirsutus
CATTGTTATCATGTTGAGGAAGGACATAAGCTTGTGTTTGTATGTTAAACAAAGACATGGCGTTGCTCTAAACGGTATATCATTGTTATCATGTTGAGGAAGGACATAAGCTTGTGTTTGTATGTTAAACAAAGACATGGCGTTGCTCTAAACGGCCTTATTGTCATATTGAAAAGGACGTGACTTTAATAGTATGTATCCTCAAGGATTCATATGTGTTTGTATGTTAAATAAAGACATGGCGTTGCTCTAAACGGCCTTATTGTCATATTGAAAAGGACGTGACTTTAATTGTATGTGTCCCCAAGGATTCTTATAGTCATTAATGCCTCTTAACTTAACATGGGAAAGAGGCAATGTCGTCCCTGCTCCACATGTGAGCAAGGCTATTGCAAGGATTTGAACCTTGCTCCAAAGGTTTGAAATGCCATCACCCACCACCCAGCTGATTCAATACTTTTAGTTAAAAGAGGGCTTCTCATATATTTATTATAGATTTTAAGTATTGAACTAAAAATCCCACATCGAAAGCAAAGAGAGACCTTCTCTTCTTTTTCCTCAATATAAACACCACCCAAGTTTCTTCACACAAACGTCCTCCGTCTAGCAGCAATAGTTGGCGTGGTTCAATCTTTGGAAGAAACTGAGTTAAAAATATTTAATAATTAAATATTATAACATTTTAGACATTAATAATTAAATATTATTATATTTAACATTAATAAGGACTTTTATTATTATATTTAACATTAATGAGGCTTTTAAGTTTGTAGTAAATAATTTATACAGTAAAAAAATTGATTTTTTAAAATTTTATTAGTTAAAATTTTAAAAAAATTATATAATAAAAATTTATAAAATAAATTTTTTTATTCGTATTGTGTCGTGTTAAACATGTTTTAGACGTATCGTATTCGTGTTTATATTTTAAACACCTTTATTAATGTTTAATTGTATCGTGTTGTAAATATGTTGACACAAACACGACACGAAACACGAATTGCCAGCTCTACAAGTCTATCCCTCTCTACAATTAAACAAAATTTCAGAGACAAAAACAACCTCTCATCCCCGCCACCCAACCCATCCCTCTCGGATGAACCCCGCCTCACCCTCCTCGCGGAGCCACCATGCGTCGCTACTCCCACAGCCAACCCCCTTCCGCTCACCCTCACCCCATTGGGTGAAGTGTGTTTTCACAGGCTGGTGTGGGGTACATGAGAGGGCAGCCAGAGAAAGTTCACTACTTTCTGGTAAAGTGGGAGAAACTTGATTATTGTTTGGGTGGTCCAAGTGAAGATGAATGGGTGAAGTCATTAATTCGTCTAATGATAAACTATTGTTGATTTCTTGTTCTTGTTTTAATGGTACAAGTATGGATGAGGGTTTTGTCTGTGAGGGGTGTTCTAACTTCCGTGGATCTTATCTACTTATGAAATTAATGTAGAATAAATGTAATGAAAGGAAGAACAAACACTCTTTCAGACAGAGTCGAGAACGGAGAGAAGGGAGAGAGAAAAGATGAAGCAAAGAGATAAGGGGGACAGAGCTCCAAAAGAGGGGAAAGACCAAAGAATTTTTTTACTATTTTTTAATTTTTAACTAATTTATATATTTAATTAAAATTTAATATTTTAATTAATTATTAATGCAAGCTACATCAATAAAACCGTTAAATTTTTAAACAAATTAGATAAATGAGGTGTTTTGAGTGGTTTTTTATTAGTGAAATAAAATAGATAGTACGAGAATTTATAAAAATAATCATTTTTATACTGTAATAGCTAAATATTTAATTTTTTTCTATTAAAAATAGTTCATAATAATTTATTTTTGTAACGAGTGATTTTTTATTGAGCACAAAATAAAATAAGATACATACTTCAAAAGATTTCTAAAAATAACTTTTTTATAATGTGGTAGTCGAATATTTAATTTTTTTATAGTAATTTTATTTACTCTTATAGGTCTATTAATAAAAAATAAATTTTCTTTTAAAAGATATATTATATATTAAATTAAGGCTTAATTTGATGAGAACTTTAGCCGTGAAAATGAAAAAAAAAAAAAAAAATCCCTTAATTTCATAACATGATAAGCACCACCTCCAGATGGGTAAACAATATGGGCAATCACCCATTGTCGTCTAGCGGATGGGAGGACTTTAAAGGGCTCAGCGCGTGAGCGCCGTCAAACTCTGCAGTCGGTCAAAGACTGTTCACACGCAAGTAATGCAACGCGGTGTGACATGAATGTTTTTCTTACGTCTACACTAGTTATTCCCACCACCGCTTTCTTGGCAGTTTTGTTTTTAATTTTTTTTTTTGGAGGAATAAAAATTTCTATTAATCAAACAGCGACAATTTATGGTGGAAACAATTCACATATTTTGAGTTGGTTTGGCAAAGCTTTTTTTTTTTTTTTGTCAGTGATAAAAAAGATAGGAGCCATGAATTTTTAATAAGTATTTAAACTATATTTTAAAAAAATTAAAAAAAGTCAAAATAATTTTTAAACATTTTAAATCAATAATAAAATATTATAATGAAATTAATAATCTCTTATTTAAACTATAGTATAAGTTTTAATGTCTACTTTAAAAGATGTTTTTCGAAAAGTAATATTTTATAGTTTTAATAGGAATTTTTTTTCTTAAATCCAAAACTCTTTTAACAATCCATTCAAATATCTACAAAAGCAGTTTTTGGATAAAAAAGCCAAAACATTTCATCATGATAATTTTTAATAGTTGTGACTGAACATTGATTGTATTCAACTTAAGTTAAAAAATATAATATATAACAATATAATAGAAAGGTAAAGAAAGGAGCAAATAATAGCTCCATTTAGAAATTAGGTTATTATAAGATTGCAAATACGTTCAATCAGTAGTTTTATCGCAACAGCAACATTAATATAAGTATATGTTTGATAAATTGATTCAAACCAACTAGTTTAAACTCAAATAATATAAAATTATTTATTGTTACAGTGTAAAGAAAAAATAAAAAATAGTGTAAAATTTTTTTATTAATACAGTGTTTTGAACTAATTGATTCAAATCAAGGTTTTAAACACCCTGTAAGTCACCTCTTTCTTTATTAAACGTTTAAGTTCAAAACCTGAAACAGATGGTTATTTTATGTGTTAAATTCATAAAGTTCAAGAGACATAAACAAATTACCTATTGTAAATAATTTATGTTAACAATTATTTTTTATTTTTAAGTTCATTTGAAATTTGTCAATTGGATGTAGACGGCATAAGAAAAAAAATTAAAATTAATATTGGAAAATTAGGAGAACGAATAAAAAAAATCTTTAAAAGAAAGGAAATGTTATAAAACAAATACAAAGAACTAAATTGCAAAGCATAAAATAGAGAAGCACAAGTGAAATAAAGAGAACCAATCTTATTATTCATCATCTCATATTGTATACAAATACAAGCTCTCAAAAGCCATATATATAGGCCAAAGATCATAAAATAGGAGAGGCCAAAAAGTAAGAGTTATAACAACAAAATAATACTAATAGAGTAGTAATTGGGAGATTATGAAGGTTACATAATGCCAACACTAATGATCATTAAGGTGAAAATAATGCAATTCATGAGAGTGTTAGGAACATAAACATTTACACTATTAAACAAATTTATTTATAACACTTTCGCTTGGATGTTCACTACTTAAGAATATATAACTCATTAAAAACTTTATCAGGAAAAACCCTGTGGCAAAAAATCCTAGTGAAGAAAAAAAAGTACATTATTATTTTAAGATTTAGCTTAAAACTGCCTCGTTAAAAACCTTGCTAGGAAAACTCGATGAGACAAAACCTATGCAAAGGAAAAAAGACTATAGTAGCCAATAGCCTCCCCCTTATGTCAACATGTCTTCCTCAATAAAATCATATGCAAAGATCTTTGAGTCGAAACATATTCATCTTGCATAGTAATTTCTCAAATGTATTTGCAGGAAGTATCTCTATATAAATCTTCAAAGTTGTCACTTGAACAAATTCGAGGAATGCCGTCTTTCAGGAGCTCATGCATGGAAAAAAAAAAAAACTGTGACTTCCTTTGCTAAATAAAAGGTCACATATTGCTTGGATATATTGGAGTAAAAATCTCAACAATATAATGTGCATAATATTAATATCTCATAAATTGCCAACATTTCAATATGATTCAAAGATACAATGACAATAGTTTGCCTTATAAATTGCCAAAATATAGTAGTACCATCATATGTCAACAAGTAGCATGCGTGTAATCATGCCTTTATATAGATTAAAAAATATTCATCCAATCAATTTTAATATCCATATCAGATGTTTCAAAATAAAAACACAATACTTGTTTTACATCTTTTCAATGTTTTTGAGAAGTATATCTCACTAGTACAATAGCAAAGATTGTCATGTGAGGTCTTGTGCGATTAGCAAATATATTACTGCTGCACTAATAGTATCATTTGGATCAAGAATTCCTTCAATATCACCTAATGATAATTTTTCACTTTAAAAGATCAAGAACATCCTTATTCAAGGGAACAAACAACCATTGGAGAACACATTGGTGGTGTTAGAAGGTGAACATCAATAATAATAATAAGACAAATTAATTTATAAGATTCTTTTTTGGATGTTCAACACTTTAGAATGTGCCTCATTAAAACCTTACTAGATAAAACTCCATGGGACAAAAATTCTAGTGAAGGAAAAAGATACATCATTCTTATTATACGCTGTAAACTGCCTCATTAAAAACCTTGTCAGGAAAACTTAGTAGGAAAAAACCTTGACTAAAAGAAAAAGAGTATAGTGTGTATTTATGTCTCTCTTGTACCGCTACCATGGTTCTATCAATAACAATTGATCTAATAGAAAATAATTGAGTCGATGCACACTATTGTAAATAAATTCAAGATATTTGCAATCGACTTTCTAAACTTATCACCTTTAGCACTTGTGCTAATATTTCAACTATCGCTCTTTAAGAGCTCATTTATTATACAAAATTTTATAAGAGTATTGGCTATTTTTATGGGTATATATGAACAGACCTTTACCCATATTTATTTTCTAATTGGTAGAAGAATGGTGCAATAATTATTTGCATATAAACTCATCTCCAAGTTAGTATAAAATATGTTGCACCTTAAATACTTGACATTCTATTTAATATTCATATAATATTTCATACTATAATATACTAAATTTAAATACAGAGATAATATAAAAAACGCTATATAAAAATTCAAGACTTAGGATTATTTTGGTATATCCTCAAAATATATAATCATCAAATAAATGATAAAAATACACAATATGCTTGACAGTTCTTTAGGATAATTTTCTTATATGTAAGAGAATTATGGATAAGCGTTCTTTTAAACAAGTCCCAATTTTTAGGTCTGAATAAACTTTCATCTATGAGTTTTGTTTTCTTAAATTTCTCTTATGATCTCTTCAGGGATTTTCACAAATAACAGCAAATCTAGTATGTTTGAGCTCGTTGTAAAGCAATAGAGATATTAATTTGCCAGCACTTCTGTTCTTTATATCATCAAAACATAGTGGTACTATTCATCTTTGGATTGCATTCATTTTACAGAAAGATCTTTGTGACCTTAATAATTAAGCGTGCAATTTCAACTTATACTTTTCAGACCTTTGAAGCCCCTTTAAGACTTTTTATAATTATAATAGATTGTTGCAACATGTTTTCATACGCACATAAACTTATTATATATTTTTTGCCAAGCTATCAAAATGTGATTGCTTATCCATCACATATGAGTACCATTACTCATATTTTTTTTATAAGTTTTCTACAAAAACTTATTGTTATAACTCATAACTTATTTCATAACTTCTTACTTTTTCATATATACTATTTCATATGAATATTCATTTCCAGCTTACCGGCTTTAATATTTAAAATATTTTGGACTATTAGTCCTCCATACTTTGTACTAGCATATACACTTGCCTAGACTTTGCATTTTTTACTTATAAGCCATTTTTTCAAGTCAATCACTTTTGAAGTTTTTTAAATACTTTTCAAGATCCTTACTTCCTTTTCAATATACTAATAATTTATGTTGTCTGTAATTGTCGACGATAACTTTTATTGCAATTTAACTTTATTTTTATATTGACATGACTTGTTGAGATCTCTCTCTTTTCTTTACTATTTCTAAATTTTGGGTACACCCTTAGAACTACTTTAGGAGCTCAATGACTTCAAGAAGTTTAATCTTAAACAAATATATCAAATTATCATGTCAATAACATTTTCCGAGTATATCCTCTTCAAGAATATGATCCCTTCATAAAACCAACATATTTATAAGTTTCTTTCTCTTCCAATAAGTGCGGTACTTTAGACCAAACAAGTCTTCAATGCTTCAAGTATTTCTTAAACTCATAAGATAACAAATTGTCATTTAGAGACCTTAATCCAAGCTATTAAATTAGCAATTGGAGAAGTGATTTAGTCACTTTCTTTATCATATTAATAAATAATTTTATACTACATTGCAATACTCAATCAATCAATCTGTATAAGGATCAATAATATCCAACCACAAATTCCCTCCCCCTGATGGTGGGAATATTTTTCCAAACGATGTCACCTATAGGGATCTCAAAATACATATGTTCATACCCAATATATCTTTTAGGTTAGCAAACTTCTAGTTCATCATAACAATTTTTTTTTTTTCATAGTTGTCTTATTACAACTTAGAAAAGAAAGTGAAAATAAGTTTCAACGTCCTCTGAGTACAAGATGAAGCTCAACCTAGCCAATTGTGCATTTGGGGTGGAATTCAGGAAGTTCCTTGGGTTCATGGTCAATCACCATAGAATCGAGTCAACTCTGCTAAAGCCTAAGCTGTAATAGACATGCATTTGCCTTGCACCATCAAGGAAGTCCAAAAGCTCACTAGGTTAATTACTGCCCTGTCGAGATTTGTCTCCTAGTCTACCAACAAGTGCCATCTTTTTTTTTTCCAAGCACTCAATGGGAGGTTTGAGTGGAGCAAAGAATGTGAGGAAGAGTTCTAAAGCCTTAAGAGATACCTAGCGATACCTCCGCTCCTATCCAAACCTCTATCAGGAGAAATACTTTATGCTTATTTAGCGGTGTCTGAGTCTGGGAGGAAGAAAAGATTCAAAAGCTATCTACTACACTAGGAAAGCCTTTCAAGAAGCCAAGTAAAGGAACCCACCATTGGAAAAGCTAGCCTTGGCCCTTATCATCTCTGTCTGGAAGCTCTAGCCATACTTTCAAAGGCACACTATCTAAGTCTTGACCAAGTACCCCTTGCACTAAATCCTCTAAAATCCAAAAATTTCAGGTTAGACAGCCAAGTGGTTGATTGAGCTTGGAGCATTTAAAATCCAATTTGTACCATAAACGACCATCAAGGCGTAAGCCTTGGATGACTTTATAGCTAAGTTCACAAAAGCAGACCAGGCTACTCCCTTAGCCGAAGGAGCTCCTGTCAAAGACCTTGACCTTACCAACAGTAGCACCAGCGTGCAGGAGCCCGAATGGAAGTTACTAGCAAACGAATCCTCTATTATGAATGAGTCAGAAGCTTGCCTTTCCCCTGTCAGCCTGGATAATTACAAAAACTAGTTGCGCACTCCAGTTCGACTTCAAGGCCTTCAACAACGAAGCTGAACATGAGGCACTAATAGTTGGCCTTGGGATTACACAGGAGCTCGGGGTGGATCACCTCCGTGTCCACAGTGACTCATTGCTCATGATCTAGTAGGTAATTGTAGGATTCCAAGCTCAAGAAGAATGCATGGTGGAATATTTGAAGAAAGTCAAGACTCTACTTAGACAACTTAATAGTTTTTCGGTTGTTTTTTTGTGCAAATCCCCAGGGCCGAGAATGCTAAGGCTGACGTACTCGCTCATGTAGCTTTAGGCCTCAAAGATGACAACCTGACATCGGTACCTATTAAAGGCAGAGCAAGCCGAGCATCCAAAGAACGGACAGTGAATGGAACGACTGATTAGACTAGGACCTAGATGGACCTGATCATCCGATACCTAACTATAGTTAAACTACCAGGCGACCCAGAGGAAGCCCGGCGCGTTCGTAATAGCCTGGTCTGGTATTCGATGATCCATGGTAGACTCTATTGACACAACTACGCGACACCCTATCAAAGATGCATCGGACCAACAAAAGCTAAGTATCGCATGAAGGAATTCCACAGCGGGCTATACGACAATCATGTAGGTGGAAGGTTCTTGTCCCTTAAATGCCTTCGTCAAGGGTGCGACTGGCTGACCATGGATCAAGATTGCAAAGATTATACTCGTAAGTGATTCAATTGCCAGCAATTTGCTCGAGCAATCGAACATCATCTTAAGCCACTCAATTCGGTCATGCATGCTTGGCCTTTCACCAAATGGGCCATTGATCTCGTAGGACCTTTGCTTGTGGCGCGATCACAGTTCAAGTATTACATCATGGCCGTCAATTACCTTATAAAATGGATAGAGGTCGAGCCCTATACTATGATCAATGAGGCCAAATGCACTAGCTTTATCTGGAAGAACATATTGTGTCGGTATAGTATCCTGCACACCATAGTCACCAACAACGCTAAGCAATTTGAAACAGCCAACCTCCTAAGGATGTGCAAACAACTCAACATTAAGAAAGTTTTCTCTTCGCTGGGATACCCTCAAAGCAACGAGCAAGTTGAGGCCATCAACCAAAGACCATAAAAGACAATATGAAGAAAAGGTTTCAGGGCCTCAAGTGTATTGGATGACTACTCAGAACACCACGGGATAGACCCTTTTCTCTTGGGTAGTAGTAAGCCCAGTCGAAGTCAGTCTGCCAAGCTATAGAGTGGAACACTATAATGAGTAGACAAGCACCAAGCACATGACAGCTAAGCTTGATTTGGTGGAAGAAAAGCGCGATGCTGCCTACATCCGAAACACTGCTCTAAACTAGGTTGTGGCCCAATATTATAACAAGTTGGTCCAGCCGAAGAGCTTCAAAGTTGGAGACCTAGTCTTGAAGAAAGTCCTTGTTTAACGGCCCGACCTTAGATCTTTTGGGCCCAAGTGGGATGGGCCATTTAAAGTGATTGGCATCATCAAGCCAGGAACATACAAAATTGTCAATGTTGAAGGGAACATGCTCGCCCACCCATGGAACGCCGAGCACTTAAAGAAATTCTTTTGTTGACTCAAGAACCAGAATTTATTTTTTATCTCTGGTTCTACTAGCTATTCTTTTTTGTAAAACCTCTATAGAGATCTGCTGACCAAGGTAGTGGTTGAAAAGTGTACATTGAATAGGCACATTAATGATGAATGAATATATTTTGAGAATTCTCTCTCCTAAAGATAAACAAAGAATTGACCGAGACAACAAGACATGCTAGAGGCTCGAGCTTGGACCACTTTAACTGCGATTGTAACTAGGGGCTGGTCAACAAAAAGAACGACTGAAGGCAAACTTGGGATGCGAGTTCACTAGTCCAATGAAAACATAGATTTCTCATCCTAGGGACGCTAAGTTCCAATTGATCTGAGAATAAAACCCCCAACCAGAACTAGACTTGGTGAACTCCTAAAGGATTCAACAAGTTTAGAGGGCCTAGAGCATCATGAATACCCCAAACTCAAGCAAAATATGACTATCAAAAAATAATTAAATTTCCAACTAAATTAGTTCAGACAACTCAACACTTAAGAAATTCAAATATTATTATTAGAGATCATTTGGGAGGTTCAATAACTGGGCACCTCTCATACCCGACCACCCAAAAAAAAAAAAACAAAAAGTAAAGCAAGAACATACCCTAGGCGTCTCACCAACTATTGTCTTTGGCATCATTGGCGTCCAGATTGACCATGACATGGTCTATCTTTAGCCCCTCCCTACCGCTGTCCTGCTCGATTGGGGCCGGGGGCTCCTCCTTGTCCTCATCCTCCTCCTTTTCGACACCTCTCTCCTTTTCGGAGTCTCTAACAAGTGACTAGTTGAAGGTAGTCACCTTAAGATGTTTCTTAAGGATATCATCTCAGAGGTCCTTCATCCTAAAGAAGTAATTATTGGAGAATTCCTTGGTGCCTTTGAAGTCCTCCACTGTCTAGCTTGCCCAATTGGCTAGCCTTCTCAGTAATTCCTCTCAGAGGTACCGCTCATGCTCCACCCTCAAGGCCCAAGCCATTTCTTGTGCCCCTAGGAGGTTGGCCTAAGCCTTCTTGGCTTCTTCTTGGGCCTTATTAACCTCCTCATTGGTCGCCTTGAGCTTCGCCTTGATTCGGGTCAGCTAATTGACATTCTCTTTCAACTTGTCTTCAGCCTCGGATCTCTTGTCGAAAGCTCTGTTGGCCCTTTCTTTCTACACCTTGGCCTATTGCTTGGTCGTAAGGTTGGCAACTTTGAACGTAGTGCAAGCTTGCAAAGTTTGAGATTAGTGGAACTTCAAATAATAATAACCCCATAGAAGGAAGGAAGAAGGTTTGAGATCTGAGATGGTACCCACCTGGAGCAAGTATTGGAAGTTTACCTCAAAGCATCCCTGATATGGCTTGTGTTGAACGAAGCTAAAAACTCCTCTGAAGGAGTCAAATCACTAAAGTACTCCACTACAGATGGGCATACGGATACCGAGTCGTCCTTAGTCTGTTGGTTAGAGGAACCACTAGGGAAGTGGTGGGGGTGAAGGCACGTTATGTCTTGTCAACCCCCCATGTTAGGAAACCAGCTTGAGCTACTGGGAACTTAGGGGGGATGACAACATTGATCTGCTCGGCCCAGTCAAATCTCTTCCTTTTGCTCCCAACTTTACTCTTCCCTTTACCTTGTTTCAGAGCTCCAACATTTTCTAGAAACTATCATCTCAAGAAAGCTGGCTGGAAGAAATTTCTACAAAATAGAAGAAGTGAAGTTAGGAGCTTTTGGAGCGACTCAAATAAAAATAATCGATCCTTGGGTCAAACCACTAATTCAAAGTGACCTTGGCAGGTAGATCTACCTTATAAGGTCCTCGAGGTCCTCATCGGCAATGGGAGGCCACAGACCAAGGGTGTCACCATGAGACTTCTTTGAACTAGATGTTGATGGCACACGGGGTCCCACAAGTCCTAAGAACATCTATCCAGAGACCACATCAACCAACTGATCAACCATTCTTAGACGAAGTGCAACTTGGCCAAGCACCAACCAGGTGCACTAGGGGCTACTGTTGAGGGTATGCTCGGCTACCCTTCCCAAGGAGGTCACCCCGACCTGCCGACCACCCTGCTCAAACATAATTATTCTAAGAGTTTAAACAACTCCCAAGTGATCAGTCTTCATTCCCCAAGTGGTATGGACACCTCCTTTGACCACAATTTGGTGTCAATCTCCTCACAAAGAACATGTGCTTGGGTCGGATTGATATTGTCAAAGCTGGATAATAACCTTTTCAAAAGGCCACCACACGGCCCTATTACAGCCCTTAGATGAGGGTTTTCCCTTCACATGAGATTGTGGCATATGTCACCTACCATCTCAACATCACTGTGCGGTGCACCCAGGTCACGAGATAAACCTGCCCCACACCCAATCCATATGAAGTACTATAAATAGGTACATTAACTTCACCCTTAAGGTAAGTGGACTCTTTCATACCTATTCCTAGCTTCCCACTAGGCTGAACAAGTACTTGACTTAAGCGTCAGAGAGCCTTGGCTGGCACCACATTGGTGCCCCTTTAACCTTCAAAGCATTCCCCTTTTTGCAGGTCCACCATAAGAAGCTAAAACAAGAAGGGCAGGTGGTCCGACCATCATGCGCAGCTGCACATAGTGTTGATCGAGAGCAAGGCATCAACACTTGTCATCTTTCGAGCTCAACCATATTAGTGGTGTCAATCACAATAACTAGAGAAGGCGAATTCAATGATGGCACAACGAGTGAAGACAGGCAACCCTATTGGCCAGCTCTAGTTGGTATAAAGTAGGGTATCTAGTATGGTCTTCTTCCTATCTATGATATGAATCTGTAGATACCAAAATTGTGTCGATCAGTATACAAAAGACGGAGAAATATTGATAAAAAATTATGGGTTTTTGGCACCTTCGAACGGAATGTGCGTATTGTTCTGGTAGAGTTATTGTTGGCACGACACGTCGTTAGAGTCTGCTCAACTAGATCTTTTCAATGACATTGGCTATGTCAAAAAGGACACCAGAATAGTAATTAGAGTGGTGGCCGGTTATGGAGGAGAGAGAAAGAGAGGGGGAGAAAGAGAACATTTGTTGATTTTTGTTTAAAGGAGAATAGAGTGATTTAATGGAGCTATTTAATATATATAGGTCCTTAAATTCTCTTCTGAGTCATTGTTGGTTTGGATCACATTTTGAGCCATAAACTTTACAATTTCTACATACATAACTACACCTTTTAAACTAGAATTAATTACAAAAATTCTCCCTTAACTATAGCTTTTGCACTATATTCCTTGAACTTCACAATGTAACATTTGTTTCTCCAACTATGAAATATTAAAAAAAAAACTCCTTGAATTATGACTTTTAACATAAATGATACTATATTACACAGATAATGGGATTGCTGAATAGTTCAGTGAACCATTAGACTATTAGTTTACCCTGGTGTAGCCATGTGAAAGTGAAAAAGAGATTATTTGTTTTAAGATTTTTTAGTTTATATTCTTAACAATTAAAACTTTTAAATTATGTTAGTTTTTTTAAATTTAAATTAGCTTTAGACACAATAAAGTTACCAAAATATTCCTATTTTATGTTCCAAA
Source organism: Artocarpus hirsutus (assembly GCA_946598075.1). NCBI lineage: Eukaryota > Viridiplantae > Streptophyta > Magnoliopsida > Rosales > Moraceae > Artocarpus > Artocarpus hirsutus. The sequence goes on from CAMOHE010047607.1 coordinate 12,816, forward strand.
CCTTGATTATGTACTAAGTTTTATTAAAAGTTTTAATAAAAGGAGTTTTTTTTGTTAATATTTAATAGTTTGGAAAGAGCGCGTGTTATGTTTTAAAATTTAAAGAACATAGTGTTACAAAAACTATAGTTGAAAAGGAATTTTTGTAACTAACCCATAGAACTATGACATTCTTGGCCTTTCTAAAAATTTTTAAATAATAATTATATCAATACATAACACCTTGTAAATCTCGCTCTACACTATTATCCAATCATTGTCTTATGAATTTATCCATGCCCTTGGATTTCATAATTTTACCTCAAATTACTAAACTTTTACACATTAGCCCTTACAAATCAATACTCAACTATTCCACCATTGTATTTTCATCTTTTAAGAACAACGAACTGCACTTAAAATGTTTGATGATGTAGCAGAATAGGAAAAAGAATAAATTCCTAAAACTTGGTAATTCGATATGAATGCCAGAAAATCTGTTGATTCAATATGAACACCGAAAGGTAGGACTTCTATAAATTTGTTGATTCACTTAGAATACTGAGAAAACTGGATAAATAAAACACATTAATTTCATTAATAAAAATTCTTTCTTGTTACATATGAATAGGAATAACCTATTTATAGCCTAAATTGTCCTAAATAGTAATGGCAAGCTACAAATAACAATAAGAAAATTAATTATCCTGAAAATTAAAAATAAAAAGGAAACTAGCCTATCTAAAATTTAAAAACTAAAAATAATCCTAAATAATTATGAAATTCGGGATGCAAACTTTATTTGATATAGTTCTGCATTATTTGATCAAATCTTGAAATTCAATCTTCCATCCTTATAAAGTATTTTTTTTTTTAATCAAGATGATCTTTAGTCAATGCCAAAATTTGAAACGCTAAACTAATAACTAAAACTTGTTTCTCTCCTTTTATTCATAATATATTCATCCTTAGTATAAAACTTACTCAGAATTCATGTCTGTCAACATTCTAACGTTCTTCACGCCTATAAGAAAAGACTAAATCCATTTTTTTTTTTTTTATCTTCACTCAATATATCATTAAATAAATCTTTTTATCTTGAAAAAAGACAATTTTTCTACATCGTTCAAGTCTATCAGAATTTTACTTCTATCACATAAATTGTAGTCATGACTTATAAAGATCTACATTAATTGAATTGACTATCTAGATTTAACAATCTCTAAGTAATATATGAAAATGCATAATTATAAATTGTGATTAAGTCGCAATTCAAATTTGTGAATTTTCTAAGCGTCACATGTCATATATTACCTATTACTTTTACACATTTCACTAGTCTTATGCCAATAACCAAAGACAAGCCCTAAAATTAATTAATAATTATATTGGTTTATACGGCTTAATAACTTCAAGTAACTCTCTCAATGACCTTCGAGTACAAGCACTAAAACACAACGTAATGAGCAACAATTTCATATTTTACGTTTGGAGATATAAATGTCATAAATGTTCAAGTTCGAGTCTAATAAATTGTGTTAGCATACTAACTTATGTATTTTCATAATAAGAAAAAGGAAAAATTACACTACATGAGAAAATTTCTATGATGTCATATTTTACACTATATAATCACAATGTTAATTTTTGCTGTTCTTAAAATAATCTAAAAATTTTATTATATTTCAATTTCATTACCGAGATTTTGCTGTTTGTCTATAACTAATTGAACAAAACAATTCTTAGCACTTGCAGATTATTATTTATTATACTAATATTTTCGCATGAAGTTCTTGCCAAAAAGAAAGCGGAAAAATATTAGTGTTACTAAGGGTATGTTTGTATGTATCTAATTAATTAACATGACACACATAATGATCGTCTAAGTTTGAAATTATGCATTGCTTCCGACAAGAAAACTATTTTAATTTAGCCCCACGTCTCTTAGGCATACACCCAGCTTCGATGTTTGTGTGCTCATGTGAAACTTAACTTCGAATTGTTTATTCAACATGTTAAACATGCATGTACGCATGCAAATATAATTATATACATATTTATAATAGATCCTTAAATAAGCTTCCAAGGATCTTAATACTTAATTAATTACTCAAAAAAAAAACTATAATTGATAGAATATTTTGGACTTACTCATGTTGATGACATAAATATAGTAATTTAATCAACACAAGTAGATACAAACATGTAAACTTTTTTCTTTTTTTTGAAGTAGACTTTTTTTCTTTTTAAACTTCGCTTTTCCTTGTATGATTGAGTTAGCTACATGAAGGCACCATAAAAGAAGCGTGGTATATCTATTAATTGCAGATTGAGGAATAATTGCGAAATTTAAAATTTGAACCACCAGCCATTCAAAGGAGAAGGCCGAAGTTAGAAATGCCAAAACATGACTGACAATTGGCCGACTCCCTCATCAAAAGTACTTGAAAGACGACATACTTCTAAGATGAAGCCAAGAAGACATAAGACGACGGATAAGAACTGTTGTCATGGATCTTCTACATACTACGACACTTGATAAGACAACGGTCTTAATATCAAATATTCATCAGACTTCATTTTATCTTTCAACAACGGTTCAAATAATTCTTCAAGTATTAAAGCAATTTTGATTTGATTTAACAATCATAAAGATAACCTTACCTATAAATATCTTACATCATAAAACCTTTGAAAGAGTCTATAATTATTTCATTTCAAGGTAATTATATACCGCTTTTAAAATGTACAAAATTTATTTATTTTTTGGTGAGAAAATTTATAAGTTTAGAATTTATTGAATAATTATCCAACTTGTGATGGAAAGAATTATCCATTCGTACTATTCAATCGTGCTACAAATCAAACTTCACATATTATAAACATGGAAACGCATCTTATGAGACTCGGGTGCGTTCCAATGTACCTGATGCTTTTTTTTTCCCCTTGAAACAACATACAATACGCTTGCACTTTAACCTTAGATGGTAAAATTCAAGTTTTGTGATGTTTACCTCTTTATACTTTTGTTGTAAGTTTATTCAAAAATATAACTTCGATTTCAATCTTATTGAATTTATGCCATCATATTAGATTTAAGGCATAAATTTATTCATTATATCAGTCAATAATTGAATGACTTCTAAAATGACCAAATTATCTTCAAGTAAAAGATAAAAAAATAACCCTAAAACTTTCAAAGATAAAAGAAAACAAAAAGATAAAAACACACAAAAGAACATATATTTCATAGGGTATTCTATACATTTTTTAGGTCAAAACCCATAGTTGAAATTTTTTTTTTTTTTAAGTTTTACAATTCTTATTTTTCTATTTTAGGGTCTTTTTGGTGATTTTTTTATGTTAAAATTGAAAGTTAAAGAACATGGTATAAATTTGTTTATTAAATCTACTATAAGAATATACATTCGATGAAAACAAAAATTTAAGACATAATGTTTGAATAAACCTGAAATATAAAATATAAAAAAGAAAATAACTCTCAAAGCTAAGTAGGCAAGTTTAGTTGAAAGTTATTTGTAGACCTTAAATCTAATATTGAGTAGTACACGAAAACAAAAAACTGATTTTGATGCAATTCATGTATCCCTCGGCTTGACACGTGGAGTGCAACACTCCCTCTGGGGACACGTTCCCCCTCCTTTCTTTTTGCCTTTTTTCATTTTTATTTTATTTTAGTTTTAATTTTTTCTCCTTCTTTTTTTCCTTTTTCTTTTTCTCTTATGCTTGATTAGTATGAATGAAAGTTGAGGGAAAGAAGATATTAGAAGAATTTTGCAATGATAATTGATGTGATGAGGTGTTTGATAAAAAAAAATTAAAATGAAAAAGAAAAATCAATGGAAGAAATTGCATACAGATCTCATCAATTGATCTCTAATAAAAAATTTGACAACAATACAAAAAAAATGAAATTACCAATTTGTCCTTCTCTTTTATTAAAATTCTAATAAAAAATTTAGGCACCAAATTTAAGAAATAGTTAAATAATATTTAATCAAAAAGATAATTGTATTAATAGTAGTTTTTTTATTCCTTTGATTTTTCTTACAATACCAAATAAGAGAAGATAAAATCATTTTCTTTCGAGCTTCATATACGAAATAAGTAAAGAGAAAATTAAAATCTTCTCTTTTCTTACAATTTTTTTCTCTTATAGTTTTCTCTTCCCTCCTATTTTGTTTCCTTCTTTCTAGCATTAAGGGCGACACAATCCCCCTCCTTTTTTTACCTCTTTTTTTTTCATTTTTATCTTTTTTCCTCATTGTTTTATGTACTTATTTATCTTTTCTTTTTGTTTTCCCATTTACATCTTTAGTGCTTAAATTTCTTCCTTTTCACTTCTATATTTTTTTGTTATTTTTTCCATACATCTTATATATTTTAAGGTTTATCTCAGTAACTTATTTTTCTTAATGTGTGTCATCAAAATAACTTATTTTCAATTTAATTCATCTTTATCTCATGATCTTTTACATTTTATAAAATATTATTTTATCAAACTTGACCTCAAAGTTTTGTTCTTGCCCCTTTTCTATTTAAGCAACTTTTCCTTCCTAATCTACTCATTAATATAGTTTTTCTCAAATGTTGGATTTCTTAAACATTTTCTTCTTTTTTTGTGATCCCGCTTAAATATTTCTCCCGTGCAGCCCGTCAAATACGTTTTAATATTTAGCCCATAAATGATTAATATATAACTGTTCCCACTAAATTTTTTCCCTTCGAATTGTGTGCTTTGCTAAATTGTTTTTTTTTTTTTTTCCCCCGCTAAACTAAACTATTAAATAAAGAATAAATGAGTATAGTTAAATTTTAGAAGAACTTCTAAAACTGCGTGTAAAAAATGCAAGTAATGTCCCCTAAAAAAAATGCAAGTAAGCTCGTGCAATGCTTATAACTAGTACATATACAAATAACGAAATTAGAAACCAATTGGACGTGTAACTGACGCCTAGAATGGGGAACTAGCCAGAGTACGAACAATGCTACAAGATTAATAAATTTTAAGGAGACACCTTGTTCTTCCAACCTTGGCAATTCTCTCAGCATGATAACTAACGAAACACTCCCAACCCTCAAAATGAGTAGATGCTGCAAGGCATTATTTATATGAAGAGGACAGAAGGCTTGATGACAAAACGATTGCATTCGACATGGGTTTTTGAGCACCAAATTGGATGCCTCGCTTATGCTCAGCCTAGAAAACTACTTCTCAATTAAAGGATTAAATACAACAAAAAGTAGAATGGACAACTCACAAGAGTCGCAATAATTGTAAGAATTTAGAACTGAGCCACTTCCCCGAGAAGGTAATCAAAAGTTCACACATGCGGATCCAAAAGCACGCTCAATAGAAAGAAGTTACAGCCACCAAATTAGGGAGATGATCCTTGATACAAAATCCCCTCCAAATACAATCGCACAAAGTCAACTCCTATTAGATGGGTTCTTTTCTTCCTTGTTTTCCACACTCACCAATTAAGTTGGCGCGAATATAATAATCAAGAACAATTGGGAAAATTTTTCGTGAAACATGTTGGCAACAGCAAAATACCTGAAGGAAAAGAGCAGCTGCAACACTTGACCTCCTCGTATGGATAGAAGCCTTCGCTTTTTGTATGGGAATTCCTGTATATAAATCACACAGCATATAATTCCCAACAACTTTTTAAATAACGTTGTTCCAATATTTTGAAGAACATACCATCACCCGTTCCCCGCTTAACAATAATATGATAGTTGATTTAGTTTCGTTGTGTTCTAGTGATGGCAAATGATAGCTGAAGTAAAAGACAACATGATCAATACTTTGTCAAGGCATGCAATGAAATGTACGTCGGGATCGCCTTCTTGTGACTATGGAAGGAATTTAAATAGACCTAACACATAATGACATGTAACAGAACATGTATATTCAGATAGACAATCCTAATGTCGGTGTACATTAAGTTAATATGAGAAAGAAAGCACTCAAATCCACCATCTCAGCAGACTTATGCACCACTTTCCTATAAATGATAACAATACTTGAGCCACTAATGTCCAGGAATTAACAAAGTACTGACAAATGCATGTCTTGAGGAAGTTAGTATAACATGGCCAAATGTTATGTCGGTGATGTCACTACGTGCATTCACTGGCATGAGAAATGTTAATGCTGATGACTTGATATGAAATGGATGCATGCAACAGCCGCAAGATGCATCCTATCATGCAGTAGATGTATTTGTCGGAGCATAAGGAACAGAGTACATCCCCTTCAAGCTACTGGTATGTCAAAGCCGGTGGAGTTCCATTGGCACCAGGGGCAGTAGCTGGGTGACTGCCATCCTTTCTTTTCCCAAATGGATTTTTTGAATACGTATTCTGAAGTCAAGGAGAGACAAGAAATGCTGATAACAAATTATAGCATGATGCAAATTACAAATCCAATTGGTTCAGTTGAATGTAATAGCAAACAAAATCACATCCATTGTGAGGGGGTCTTTGATACAACCAAAAACCAGCCAAAGCCTACAGAACAAAACTGACCCCAAACACAAAGGAAGGTTCTCCATCAAGCAGTTATTACAGTGTTTGCCCACTTAGAAAAAAATGAGAAGCACCAATTCAAAGTCTGAATCTCTAATTAGATCAATTTGGCTCAGTTTGATAGACAAACTGGATTCTTTGGGTTACAATTTTCCAAATGAAAACTAGGTTAGTCTGGTATCTTATTTTTATCTTTAATTTTCTGCCAACGTTAACCACAAATTAATGTACATCCCTAATTTAGAGCAAACACATAACAGAGGACGTGTACATCCATACATGCACTAAACATCATGAATATTATGATGAACGTAGAAAGATGCAAAAGAACCTGAAAATCAAAAACCGTGGATGGTGGCATAAAAAAAAAAAAAAAAAAAAAAGAATTTTCCTTCTAATGTCATGGAAGGAAGTTCAAATGTATGTCAACGTGAAAACAAAAGACAATAATCTGGTAACAAAAAGGTGAAGATTAAAAAAATGTCACTTAATTGTGTGTATGTGTGTGTGTGCACGTGTTTACAATAAAAAAAATAGACAAAAAAGTGTGTGCCTGTGTTTTTTTGTGTGTGTATGAAAATTGAAAATAAAATATAATATATAAAAAAAGCTATGCAAATTTACCAACACTAGAAACACGTTAGCATTGTTCTGAAAAACCCTATGATGCTGGAATCAAATTACCAAAACAACATGACGACATAAATTGAATGTTGTGCAGTCTGGGATTAATAAGGGTGTTGCAGGGCCAATTATCTGATGCTAATTAGCTCGGCAGTGATAGATACAGGCTGATAAATAAGTATTTGACTCCAGAATTACTAAATTGACATGGTCGGAGAAACAAAAAAGACTAAAAAACAAAAAGCTTCTAGAAAAATAAATAGATAACTAAAATACGAGATGCTATAATAAATTGGTTAAAGGATATTGTATCCTCATGCCTACAGAGCCCGAACTGGGTATCACAGCACCCTGCAGACTATGGTGTACATTGGTAGCACTGTTCACGTCCTGTGAGGAAGATGAAAGTTATATTATTTAGCAAAAGCATATGGTAGAAATAAGAATATGAAACTTCCACAGCAAAGCACAGAAGCAGTTGATTATATTTACTTCAAACTCAATGAAACAAACAGTATGCCGCTCCTGTCTCAAGATCTTCATTTGCTTAAAACCTGGTTGTCTGTACGACCAAATATTATAAAGCAAAACCAAACATTATGAACCAACCAAGTCTTTAAAGAGATACTGAGATGAAATAGCAGGTATAAAAACGGTGCTCGTACATGCTGAACAAGCCTCTTAGTTCTTCCTCGTTAATGTTCTCTCCCAAATTGCCAATGAATAGGGTATTGCATGGTGGATTATCTTTTGTGTTCTGCAATGAAATGAGAGAACGATCAAAAGACAAGACAATTTCATCCCTAAAAAATGGCTAGAAAAGATGACAGAGACAAAGAAAAAAATCAAATGAAAATCCTTGTAACAAAAAGAGAGAATATAACATCTTAAAACCATCAATTAATCATTTGGCAGACAATGAGTAAATAGAAAGAAACAAGGACCTGATAGCAACCCCATCCCATAGTAAGCCCCTACCAATTACCACAAACCCATAGATAGAACTCACCCCTAAAAACCGACTTGTAGGGGAAGGGAGCCCATAGGTTTAGAAGCTACGAACCAATCCCATACTTAGTCGATGTGGAATCATAACACACCACCACGCTTCCAACACCAACGTCCATGGCGGCCTACTCTGGGTGGCCTACTCTGGCCTTCCCACGTCACCCCTCCCTAGGTCTCCCCTTCCACAACGTGGGCCCAGCGTGGGGTTTACTTTGATACCAATTGATAGGAACCTATGCCATACTGGGCCCTTACTAATTGCCACAAACACAGGTAAAACTCACCCCCAAAAACCAGCTCATAGGGGGAGGGAGCCCATAGGTTTATAAGCCACCAACCAATCCCATACTTGGTTGACATGGGATAATAACAGGACTTAGCCACTGTATTTCACTCTACCCTTCCATCTGCGCTTCGAAGTTAGACTACTGCTATTCTAAATTTCCCTTTAAATATAAAGCTGCATAGCAGTTGTTCGGGATCTACTTACCCAACGAACAGAGCAAATAGGTAAACTAGTCAAGCCGTAAATTTTCTTGTTAAAGACAATTTGAATAATACAACAAAAGTCAAACAAAATGAAATTAATAAAAAGACAACAGGGGAGGATTTCGACCTCTAAATTAACAATTGGAAAAGTCAGAATAATAAGGGTTCAATTTAAGGCCATTACAATAAATTTTGAGCTGCAATGCTAACTTGGATTTTCTACAAAACATAAATGAATAAATAAATAGATAGGTTTTGTTTTCAATCTGTGGGGAAACATGTGGAAGGCCCAGATCGACAAAAAAGCAGCACATGGTGCAAGAGTTCATTAACAAGCTAGAAACTATTGATTGAGGTCTCTTATACAAGAGGAATAATATTCGAGTTTTGTTTTAACATTAACAATCTTCACACTGTAAACAATTTACTTTAAGGGATATAAAATAAAACTATACTCGCGATATGCATTGTGCCATTGTCATATAGTATCAGGAATCTTCAGAAAACTAAACACAAGTTGGATACCTTTTTTTCTGTTTTCTTTTTCCTTAATATGGAAGATTGTGTCCAAGAAGTGTACCTAGGCTATCTCAACTTTTTGTGTATAAAGTGCATATCAAGCATCTTGTAACCTTATCTAAGTACGCCACCCTTTACACTCATAATCCTTTCACAAGAAATAAAATAAAAATCCTTTTTTAATCCCAAAAATCTTGTTTGTAAGGAATAGCAATCCTCCAGATAAAAAACAACAAGGG
>CAMOHE010047607.1:22248-45299 GCA_946598075.1 Artocarpus hirsutus
ATAAAAAAAACAACAACCCCCCCCCCCCCCTTCCAAAAAGAAAAAAGTAAAAAAAAAACCTCCTGTTTTCCTTTTTTTTTTTATATATATAAACCAATATCATATATAGGAGCAATTTTCTGCATTTCCTTGTAAAGTTTCTCTCTTCTTTATGGCCTCCTTTTCTATAATCCATTACCAATGTGCACCCCTCAAGTTGATGGAAGTAAGAAATAAGCAGACAGCAGCTTCGTTACTCCATATAGTCTTATCCCGTTATCATTATCCTAGCACATTATCTTAGACGTGCATGTTCTAGCAGCATTCTCCTTAAGCAACAACCACAATAGAAATAACAAAACGTGTCAAGGAAACTTTTTATTTAGGACTCGAGAAATAACATTACATCTATGGAGCTTAATGGAATAACATTGCTTCTCTTTTTCACTTTCTATGCTATATTTTTGAATTATCTGCAATCCTGAATATTACAACATTTTAACATCTGAGGAGTGCACAAGGTTGGCATTCTCTATAACAAAAGATTCATTTACATAATGCCCCACTCAGAAAAATACATAATGCCAACTTTTTTTCATATCCCAAGCCATTTACTTGAACAGCACAAACCATACCACACACACACACACAGTGTGAGTGTATAAACACTTAAAAAAACCTATTTATTTAAATCAATAACAAAAATAAAACATATCCCAAAATGAAGCTTACTTTTTTCTTTTGTAGGAGAATTTGGGCAGGTCCAGATAACCGAATTTTAAATCTTATGTTCAGGTTTATAGACCTCCTAACTCAAATAAGACACAAAATGGCAATATCATACATATTTCTAATATGTTGACCGACATGCTCGCCTTTACTAATCCTAAATAATCCTGGAAATCTGTAGTTTGAATTTTCATGTGTCTAACTTTAAACAGCATTTCTCTCAACATTGGAAAAAAAAAAAAAAAAAAGGGTGCCATCTATGAAATTTTAGAATAGCTGTTACTTAATTACTGGATTAATTTCATACCAGAAATAAAATTCCAGTCAATATAGAGGTCTCAAAAAGACCGACTAAACAGCAATGAGCAAATATTGTCTCATTCTATGTGATTACAGCATTATGATATAAAATTGAGCTGCAATGAAACTGCAAAGTACATGAAAAGAAGATAGAAAACATGCCCTAAGACAGAAATATTCTCCCTAAAAAAAGTTACAAAAGCACGAATATAGCACAGACCTGGACAGGTACATAACTGCTAGGTGCTGGTACAGGAGCAGGACCTGGCATTGGTACCGGGGGAACAGGATAGCCTCCATATGGATCATAAGGAGGAGGAGGTGGAGCCATAAACCTGCACCACACAAGCATAATTAGTGACATTTTCTTAACAAGATATCAACTGGTCTCCTTTCCAGATCATTCATCATATGCTTGTTTATTCACCAGGGGAAAACAAAAAAATAAAAAAAAAAGGGACAATGGAATGTTATTAGACAATAAAGTTTTACCCATGGTGTCCCCAAACAGGGGGTGGGGGAGGATGAAAGGGAGATGGACTTGAGTAGCCAGCATGTGAGTAGTCACCACCAGTTCGCATGCGCTTGCTTGGATCATAAGCATTTGAATCAGCCACTATTCCTATGGATTAGCTGGGATTAGCACTTTGTGTGAAGGATAATAAAAGACGAAACTCTCAACATCGATTCCACGACTGGAAATAAGATTCATATATAAATAAAAAGCAATTTAAGAAGCCCTAATACCAAGTAATATTATGCATTATCTTTGTTTGGATCATCTTAAATCCTCAGATCTTGGTGCTACGTCCAAATTTTCCATACTTCTTAATTAAAAAAGAATAAAGAAGCTAGCGAAGAAACAAGCCCCAAACTTAAGCACCATGAAATATGTCAAAAAATCAACTTGAATCACCTACAGGTACACAAATCCAAACTAGATAGAAAGTGAGGGAGCCGAGCTAAACGTTAGCAACCAAGAAAGTAAAATCTGCTTACATCATTTCTGGTCCTATCAATGTCAGCACAGTTTTTCTTATGCCGCGCAAGTATAAATTAGAACATGATGTACATAGTAGTACACACGAAATGCCTTGAAGAATTGACCGTAAAGCTCAAACCTTGATTTGGCAATGGTTCTTACTAAGAGCGGGATTTTGGCACGTTTTTCATGACGCTAGATCTATAGTTAAAATAAATACTAAGGATTTTCATTCAAACCAAAAACAAAAAAAAAAAGTAAAACATGAACAATTGAAATCCAATTCCACTCTCACCTCTTTTAACAAAAAGATTTTTCTTGGCCATCTCAGTGTGCAGAATTGACTTCGAGTCCGCATCAAAGACCATGTTCTAAGGAAGAAAATTTTGAGAGGTCAAAGATCAAAACCAAATTCGCTTCCAAGAAGAAAAATAAAAAACAAAAATGGTGAACCTGAAGGGTTTCTTTAGCAGCAAGAGCCTGCTGAGCAGTAGCGAAAAGAGCGAAACCCATTGGCTTTTCGCCTTTTAGGTTTACTTGGGAAGCCTCGTATCCCGGTAGCCATCTCAAGAGATTCTGAAGCTCCCTCTCTTTCACGTCCTCAGGAAGCCCCGTTATGAAGATCGTCCGAACCTATCAAAAATCAGAAACAAAAAAAAGAAAATTGAGAATCTGATTCTGCGATCTCTAGTTTGAGCGCAAGGGAATAGACGAGAAAAGAAGAAAAGAGGAGAGAAAACCTCATCGGTGACGGGGCGGTTAGGGTTGTCGACGAGGACGGGAGGCGGAGGAGCTGCGGCGGCCGGAGGAGGAGGGGGTGGGGCTGCCGGAGGCCATTGCTGGTGGTAAGGGTGGATTCCGGCACCAGCCATTTCACCCAATGGAAATTAAACAGACTACCTTATGTTATAGTTATGATGTGTGGCTATGGAGACGGCGTTGGCAAGGAGAAACCCTGGAAATGGAAGAGAGCGAATGTACCCCGCTCGGTCCCCCTGTTTGCTGAATACTCTTTTTCCTTTTTCTTTTGGTTTCCAAAGTGTGCTGCCTACCTATTAGATGCAAAACAACAATGACGTCTTAAAAAGAGCAAGGGCATTGTAATAATGGATGATAAATTCCACGGTGTGAAACTCATAAATGAGGCCCAGCGTTGATGCTTAATAGTGATAGTGTTTTTAGGTATTTTTGTAAAGAGTAATAATATTTAACCTCTATTTATAAAACTGTTGGTTTTAATCCAGCATATAGTGTTAGCTCTATGGGTTAAACCTAGTATAGCATATATTTTTTAAATTAGAACCTACTATTTTCTTAACAATGAGGTTGTAACCCTTTAAAGTTAAAGAGCATTTTTTTCGTCGCAAGCAAACGAATAATGCCAAGCGTATAAATCTAATCTCAACGTTTCTCTAGCGTAGGATTGTTTAAAAAGAAGACTTCTTCTATAGAAATCTCTACAATGATACATGTTCGATGTAGTTAAAATTATTTTTTTTTTATAGATTTAATAGCTGAAAGATAAATACTCTTTATAGGTATATTTTTCTTCTCACTAAAAAAAAAATTCTTACAAGTGTTTAAAATTTTGGTACCAATTGAGGATAAAATATTAGTAAAAATATATTTATTGTCAAATAACTTGGTGTAAAAATGTTAGAACCAGAGTTAGGACTTGTTTCAAATAGCATGTATTTTCATTTTGAAGCAGCAAAAGAAGAGAATCATAAGTCGAGACTTTTTAACTAGTGTTTAGATAATATATAAAAAAAAAGTAGTTTAATTTGAAAAAAAAAAAACTTTGGAACCTGTTTGTTGAAATAAGTAAAAAGTTATTTGGTCATAAAAAGTAATGTAATACAATAATATAGAAGCTTAAATTTTGTAACATTTTTGTAAAGAGTCCCTTTTATTTTTATGTATCGAAACAATTTTGGAACAATGTAACACTTTGCACTATTATATAAGTGTGGCAAATTATAGTCTAGATCTTCTGTCGTATTTTTTTGTGCCCTTGCTATCCTTTTCAATTAAATTTTGACACATCATTTAAACTCAACAATTTAAACACATCAATAAGCCTAAAAAATTAACAGTGATTAAAAAATTCGCTTATGTATTAAAATTTCATTGGTGGGACTTTGCTAAAATGACAAAAAAATGAGATAGTAGATCTTGCTTCACCAAATTATTTATTGTCTCCTAAATAATGATTGATGCCCTAGATTGCATACCAAGCACCCAATATGAACTCGTTGTCGCAAACAAGCACTTGAACCAAATGCTTACAAGTTATAATTCAACAGATTTAACTTGAATAATACACTCCCCAGCCACAATTCCTCCCATCATCCATTGGGGAATTGTAAATCACTCATACAAACAAAACTACCAACATGGACAAAACTCAAAAGGGGAAAAAATGGAACACACCTGTCTGTCTTGAACAGAAAAAGTTATCACGCACCCTTGCTTCTTACCTCGGCATAGAAAGCCACGACACAAACGGTTCTAATTAACACTTTATTCATTGGAACACCCAACTTTCTTAACTCCAATCTAAAAACTAGTTTTAAACAGGTGACATACTTAAGCCTTCGTTTGGCATGTTGTATACTGTGGCATGATTGTGTCCCTCATATCTTAAGGAACACAAACTCTTCAATAGCAGGAACTTGTCCTATTTTGGTTAAGGTATCCGTATTCGGCTCCTCATCCACACCAATTGCCATAATCGCCTTTTTCCTGTGAGCAGTTCTTCCCACACTCATGAAGCTCACATTCACATTCTGCTCCGCGAGTATGTTACCAACTCGGCCGATCATGCCAGGTTGGTCCACTTGTCTGCACAAAATGAGATTTCCTTCGAGGCTCACATCAACGCTAAACCCTCCCACACATCGCAAGTAAGGCACGCCATATTTGACCTTCCCTTCAATGCTTATATCTCCGTTCTCCGAAACGGAGCTTGCAAATTTAGACTCGACACCCGAAATATGTACCTCTATTGACTCGACAGGGAACTCAGGCGATGCGTTGACCGCCATCCTTTCTTCGCTTATGCGAAGTCCCTTTTCTTTGGCAGTGAAATCTGCATTGACCAAATTGATGATTGAGGAAGAAATGGGCTCGATAATACCCTTTGTGATCATGGCACGGAGAAGCCTGGTGTCTAAGTCGTCAGGATCTCGTGCTGTTTTGTAGACAACCTTCACGGACTTGATCCCGCTTCCTCCTGCTACCAATTGCACTCCCAACTTACCTAGAGTCTCTGCTAGAGTTACATATGGAGCCAACTCGGATAGAACCTAAAAGCGTGAGCTGTGTGTAAGTCATTTTCAGCAATGAATAACTAAGCATGAATGATAAGAATTTTTGATTAATTAACATGATTCATCATGTTATATGTACCCATTTGCGATGAAACAACTTTGCATTCCGCAGGGGTAGGTTGCTATATAGTTTTGAAGAATTAATATTGGCGCGTTATGTCTTGTGTGGTAATATTATCACTAGGATGACTAGGGGCGATTAGTAGTGAGTGACAAAGCCATAAAGTTTCTTTCAGTTGGCATACTTAAAATTATTTATTAATAAGTAGCGCAATATATATAGTTTCTTTTTTGGTGGGACACAACTATAAGTAATTTACCGAGGAAGCAATTAATATTTTCCAAAATCTTGCATTCAGTGGAGAACATTCATAAATTTAGTGGGGCAAGCAATATGGATAGGCCCCTGAATAGTGATGTGTGTAATTATGTGTGTTTGTGTGTGTGTATAAATATGGTGCTCGAGTCATTTGTAGAGTAAGAAAAACAAGTTTTGAAGAAAAGGTTTAATTTTTCAAGAAGAGTACCTATATTTTAACGGCCAAAAAAAGGCATCACTAACCTCAGGGGGGACCATCGGTGCATTGACTGCAGTTGCAGAAAGTTCACCTCTCAGAGCTCCAACGACTGCTTCTGCTATTTCAATGGCTACACCTTCCTAAAGGATATTTATGTTTCATAAAAGAGCTAAGGTTTACTGCAAACTTTCAAATAAATCAGTATAACATTGAACAAGTTTTGAAGTGATTTAGTGAAAACAGACCTGTGCTTCCTTTGTGCTAGCTCCAAGATGGGGTGTGACAATGACATTCTCATGTTGCACCAGCTTGCTGTTTTTTGGGGGAGGCTCCTCTGTGAATACATCAAGTGCAGCCTATTTCAACAGCATTGGGCGAGTTAAATGTATGAATTAGTGCTAGATAAATACAATTTTCAATGGTTTAAATTGATTTCTTCGTCATCCAACACATGATAAATTTCTGAACAAAAATAGAACAGAAGATGTGTTGCAAATTGCATACGTACCTGAGCAACAATTCCAGAGTCAAGGGCCCTAACCAAAGCATCTTCGTCAATAACACCACCCCTAGCAACATTGACAATACGGACTCCCTTTTTCATCTTTGCAAACGTCTCATCATTGAAGAGCTTCGACGTCGCAGGAGTGAGAGGCATGTGCAGAGATATGAAGTCCGCGGTGGCAATGGCCTGCTCAAACGACACCAATTCCACCCCGACACCACGTGCTCTGTCAGCAGCTGCGTAGGGGTCGTGTGCAATTACGTGCATTCCTAGCCCTTTTGCGCGCCTTGCCACTTCCGACCCCACTTTTCCAAACCCCATAACTGCTAACGTCTTTCCAACTAGAGACACACCAACGTACTTGTTTCTTTGCCATTTTCCTGCACAAAGGTGGAAATTTACTCAGGTTGGCCAGTTGAGGGTGATATTAAAAGGGAAATTGTTAGGAATTAATGGCTACACATTATAATACCATATTGTAAAGGATTAAGATGAAAACATGGGAATATTGCTTAAAAATTGTCAATCACCACTCGTTTAGCTCTTCTTAACTTTGAATGAAGTGTAGTTGAGAATGATTAACTTTTATGAGCTGAATTCACGAAATTTGATATATGGTATAAGTATATATGTTATCTGTTAATATAAAATGTCAGAAATACTTTAGCAACATGGATGAGGATGTGTAGTTAAACAATCTTTTCGATTAACATTTTTATGCAGACGAAAATTACTACATATTCTCAATTGTAACTTAAAACAAAACGAAGGGACCAATTGCTAAAACATTATTTATCCATTTTTTTTTTTTTTTTTTTTGTAAACTTTAGAAGTATTAACGCGAAGATTTCCTTTGGGACAATGCCTGGTAAGTAGCTTTGAAAGAATGTTGTCAACTTGGAAAGCACAAAAACCAGAATTTTTTTTTTAATCACAATTTTAACGATCAACGGTTGCAAAAACAAGTCATTAGAGAAGCAGGCATATTACTATGAATAACAAAAACTATTGTAGCCCTCCTTATAAAAGACCACCATTTATCTTTTGCTTACTTTCAAAATACATGAGTTTAACAAAGCTGTTCCACACACACACACATATATATACACACACAACAAAATCCCAAGCAAATCGCCCGTCCAAAAAATAAATAAATAAAACGTGAACAATAAAGTCCAGCGTTATTGCAATGAACTATTTCTTTCGCCAACTTTCTGTTTGTTTTCTTTTTTTTTTCCCTTTTGTCACGTGGGAGTAAATAACTCAATATAACCAAAACCCCCGTGCAGAAGGAAAAAATAATTAATATGCTAACCAAACCTACCAAACAATCAAATACAAGTAGATCTCTGGATTCAAAGATGATGCCGATGTGTATTTAAATCATGCTTTTAACGCAGTTGATTTGTATACATAAATATTGAAGCAGTTTTGGCTATTTTAAAATTAATACGAGTAGATTAATAGGTTTCCCCCCCTGAAGGGACTTTTTTGTCAAACCGTTTAAATATTCAATATGACTAATAAGGTATTTGACAAGTGGTGGAAACCATTTTTACTATAATATGTAAGAACTTTATACTTTTTTTTTTTTCTTTTTAGTATAACTTGTGAAAATTTTATACTATTTATAACTAAATTTAAATTTCACGTTACCTTAGCCAAACACTATAAAAACTATTAGATATATGGCACAATCACATGTGCAGACAAGTCAAGGAAATATGTCGGCATGCAAGCATCCAAATCACACTTGCCCTGGAAAAATGACACATGAGAATTACATAAATAGTCCCACCTACCCCTGAAAATTAATACAAAATTTGCAGCCACAAAAAAAGGGGAAAAAAAAGCCACACACTGGACCCCACAAGAATTTATTACTTGATTGATCCAAACAGAATTTCTTTCCCTTCAGAAATTTTTTGGGGGACAGGACTAGAGCTGCTGTTCATGAATAAAGCAGAAGAAGTTTACAAGAAATATTGTAATCTATATTTATGCTGCATACTCTAAATAACAATTCAATTCAAACTACTCCACTAAATATCTCTGGAAAAATAAACCTTATCTAATCCACAAAATATCTTGATATTATGCCTGAAAGCCTGAATCTCGTTTTGCAATGACCCTACATCTAAGTCGTGAATTTAAATTCAAGAAAAAAAAAAAAAAACTCCTGAATAAAGCAAAACAAGTGAAGATTCTTTTTTTTTAAATGAAAACTTTACCATAGGGTTTGAAAAAACACCCTACTTATATGATTTTTTTTAGAGGAACATGACTTTATTTTTGAACCATGTATATGTTTTTTTATTTTAATTTGATTTTGAACCAGGTATATTTTTTTTATTTTAATTTGATTTTTTTAAAAGGTATTTTAATTTGATTTTAAAGAGACTACCCTTGAGAAACATACACAGTCAACGGAGATGTCCTAAAGAATTTTTTTTTTTATTAATAAAGTAAATGTAAATGAACGAAGTGCAAATTTTTAATAGATAACTCTGTTTCTGGACAATTTCCCCTAAGAAATGGGAAGCCAAAAAAAAAAGGGAAAAAAAGAGAAAAAAAAAAAAAAAAAAAGACATACAATCTTGGATCTATTTCCCGAGAGAAAATAATGATAATAATAATAATAATAATAAAATTAATTAAAAAAACTGAGAAAATGCATGGAATCCGACGAGAACACAGATCATAACATAACTGATAATCCGCAACAGAATCAACAACAATAACAGAAATAATAAATGATGTATTGTTAAATTAATTACCAGCTTTGATGGAGGCATCTGCCTGAGCAACGTTCCTTGCCATGGCAGCAAGCAGCGCGATCCCATGCTCGGCGGCTGCGACTGTGTTGGCCGTCGGAGCGTTGACGACCAAACAACCGAACTCGGTGGCGGCGGCCAGATCCACGTTATCGATCCCGACGCCGGCCCTTCCGACAACCTTCAGCCTCCCCTTGGCCGCCTCGAACACCCGGCGGCTCACCTTCGTCCCGCTCCTCACGATCAGCGCGTCGCACTCCGAGATCTTCGCGCAAAGATCGTCCGGCGACAGCTCGTACGAGCACTCCACGTCGCCGAACAAGCGCAGAACTTCCAGGCCAGCCTCTCCGAGCTTCTCGGAGACCAAGATCCTTGGCCTCGCCCCTTCCCAGGTGGTGTCGTTTTGAGACTGAGGCTTCTGCCTGTCAATTGCGGTTGTGGTTTCGACGATGCTCTTGATTGCGTGGGAAACATTGGCACGACAACGAGGAGGACGTTGAGAGAGATTGTTGAGAGAGATCAGAGTTGTGGGTTTTGAATTTGATGCGTTGTGAAGGAAAGAGAGAGCAGGAGAGGAGGAGATTTTTGATCTTGAACATGGTTGCGAAGAAGATGGGGAGATCCCGAACAAGGATGAGAATATTTTGGGTTTGGTAATAGAAGAAGAAGCCATGGGAATAAATGTAATTCGCCTCTCTTTTCCTCGTATGGGGAAGAAACAATAGTAACTTGGGAAAAGTTCTTGTATATAGGAGTTTGAAAGAAAATAGTTTGTCACGATTCACCAAAAAAAAAAAATTAATAATACATAACAGAGAACCAAAAGTTAGCCGACTGTAAAGAAAAAGTTTTTGAGGTGTTTGATAGTGGTAAAAATCACTTAATTTTTACCATAAATTTAATTATTAACAGTAATAAATTTTTACATGTTACAATAACAATAAAAAAAATTACTATAATATAAAATTCTCACATAATACAATAAAAATGATTCTCATTATTGATTTATCGGTCTTTCTCCCTTTCTAAGAAAAGCAAAGAAAAGATGAGAAACCACATCAACTCTTTTTCATCCGTATCATTAGCACATGCATCTGGCCCATTAGGAAGGTAGAGAAAAGCTGGAAAGTATTCTCTGAGTTTGTGCTAAATTCCACCTTTATTTCTATGTTTTTTATAATCCAAAAACATACCTTGTGTTTTTAAAATATTCTATAAATATTCCTAAGTTTTTCAAAATAAAGTAAAGCATAACCCTTTAATTAGTAAATTGTCAGAAAAAGACATAAATGTCCTCAACGATCCATAGTTTGAACATTATTTTAAATATTCATAACTAAGAACTTAAATTTAACAAGAAAAGCAAATAAAATAAAATAAACTACATTTTCATAAAAAAATCCAAAACATTAACCGGTCAAATTGGTCTAACCTTACCAAGAATCGTGTCTTTGAGGAGTCTACACATAGCTAGTCGAGTTTGGACTTACGAGATTGGCTAAGTTCTGCATTGAATCCGTCTCTATAATCGTTCGAACATACTAGCTCTTTTTTTTATTTTATTACTTGTAAATCCTTTTTTTTCAAAAAGTTCAAATAATTGATGACTAAAATAAAAATTAAATTGTAATTATTTCAAAAGCTTCGTCCACTTAAAAGGCTTTTTTTTAATTTTTTAAGAAATGTGGGGGATATTTTTAGGTAAATTGAAAGCACATAGTATATTTTTTGGATTATTAAAAACACAAGGGTAGGGATGTTTTTTGAAATTCGGGCACATAAATGCATATTAATGCTTTTATTATTATTTTATTTTTTGATATAAGGGAGGGGGAATGCCAACTACTTTTGAGTGGAGCTGAGCGTGACTCAAACCCTCAACCTATGATTAGGGTAGAAGGACTTGCAACCAACTAAACTGCCCTCGCTTGTCATATTAATGTTTTTATGGACCTACGCATTTTACTCTTATTATTATGACTAAATTATTTTCTATGTATTTTTAATACTAATGTGAAGCTTAGTAGATTAAAAAAATGATCTATCTAATGCAATAACTCATTAGGTGGTTCTATTGTGCACCCCCTAATGCACATCTCAAATACTATAAAAATCAATAAATTTACTCAAAATGCACATCTAAATTCCGAAATTACCTCTGACGACTTTCACAAAATTATTAATTTTCTACCACCATTATCTCGTGAACATCCATAGTGCCCAACGTCCAAGTCTACCAGACTGTGGCTGCACATCCTGCATGGAGCCCGTTGACCTGATCCGTGTGTTCTCCTGTATTACAAATTGTTTGTGTTGAAATTCTCTCAAGACAAACAATCAATTTCTCACTCAATTTGGGTTCAAGAATCGAATAACTTCAAAAGAATTTTTATTAATTCTCAAGTCGGTCTCCAAAAAGAACACAAATGATTAGATTTTACCCCTATTTCTAGGCGTTGGGGTGTGATCACTGTCTGAACAACTATTTTAATCCTGGCCGTTAATTCTTTAGCATATTCCGATGTCATTTTGATCCAGTTACGTATGTCCTTATATTTTCTTCCCTTTTTCAACAGTTCTGCACCAGTGCGCTCTTTTGACGGCTCTGCCTTCGGTCTCCTTCTGACTTCTGCTTTAAGTCCTTAGTTCAACGACATTGTTTCTTCTTCCATTCTATTTATCTTGCAACGCTCTTTGATTTAATGCCCTTTTTCCTTTGCTGTCGTTTGAATTATAAATTGTCTTGCACATTAGCCCCTTGTCCTATAAAACCGGAAGTTCACTTGATAGGAAAAAACTTTTTGTTTGTTTCTCCAACATGATGCCTCTCTTTCTAGGTTCCAAACTTTGTCTTTTAAACTTTCTTCTTGGTCATGTCTTCTCTTTCTAAGGCCGACCATATTAGTCGACAAATTCGTTGAAAATTCGACATTCCCAATATTGTTTCCATGGATTTCCTTTGCTCCAGAGTTAATGTATTTACCAGTGAACGCATTGGTCCCAATCAAGTTGTTATTCCGGTTAAGAGTCTAATTACTTTAAAATTTTCTGTCCCAAAACTTATCCTTTTTTGTCTTTGCAACACAGTCAAAGTTAACATCCTAACTCCATTCCCTGTGAAACTTATTTTCCACTGTTACTATTTTTTTAGGATCGGGCATGATTTAACCAAAGGGATCAATTGTTTCGATCTCTCTCGTTCGGGCGCGCTTGCTATCATCATTTGTCTGGTCTAATTGTCCCTGATGCTCCAATAATCGCCATTTCTACCAATCTAAAATTTCTGAGCCTTCTTGGACCCAGACTCTAGGAATTGACGACCTTAGCCTTTTGGGGCTATTCTATCCTCCTAGCCACACAGGACGTAGAGGCCTTCATCGGTTTGGATTTTCCTTCCTAGTTTGAAGTATGCAAAGGACTTTGAAATTTGTATACTCACGCCACTGGTTTTGATTGAGGCAACCCTAAATCTCTTGTTAGGCTATGTTTGCCTGCCATTCTTCCTTATTTTTTACCTTGAACATATAGTTGAAAAGATTGAACTTCATGAAGAAGATCCGAAACCCAGCATTTATGTTTTTTTGTTGGCTCTTTTTTAAAGGAGCTAGAAATAAAAGGGCTTTTGAGATCTTTATTTTGCCCCTACAAGTGGGCCCTCTATTCCAGCTTCGTCGATTCAGGTGTCTGACTCTTCTAGCTTTTCTAGTGATTTAGTAATGACTGGCTTTGTACTAAGCAATTTTACTTTATGTTTTGAGAATTTGGCCCTTGGTCTAGTCATTCCTTCTTCCTCCTACGTTCCGTCTGACGAGATTCTATTGGTAAAGGTTCTCGTCGTTTTGCTTCTAGAGGCTATAATCCTCGTTCTACCTCTTTTGGCCATCGATCTCGCCAGGATTCCTAGATTTCTAATAATCTCAACCCTCGTAGTTTTGAGTATTCTCTACGCCATTCTGTTGTTGTCCATGTGAAACATGCGACTTTTAGAGTTGCCAATGGTCTCTTGCCCCCTCCATTATGTCGAAGCCTCATAGTCTATTCAAGCAATGCCCCACACACCCGATTCATAGGTTCTTGGATTCTCCTTATGAGCAGGCTCTCCTTGAACCATGGGTTCCCACTCTTTAAAAGTTCGATGGCATGCCTCAAGAGAAGCACCATATTAAACCTTACTTAAAGTATCATCATTATTAAATGTTATGGTTAGTAAGGATAATTCTCGTAAAAGATTATATCTAATTAATTAGTAATTGACATTAAAAACTTAAGACACACTAATATTAAATACATATAAGGGTTTTGAATTAATTAACTAAATAACTTAATTAACAAAAACATGAGAAATTATTTAAATATGAAATAATAATAAAACTGGTCAAAGAATCATTCGCCATCACTATAACAATAACCATATAATTAATTACAGAATTATTTCTAATTATTTATTAAAATTACTAACAATAAATAACAACAAGCTCTGCTATTCTAAGTTTTTTAGGCCCATACATGCCATCTTCAACCTCGCACTAATTCTCTAAGTTTTTTTATTGGGGGAAATGCTACTGAGAAAGGTTGAGCTAAAGATCTTTTAAGGATTCTCTAGCACTTACGATTACAAGGTAGCCAATTACTCTGAAATTCCTATTATTAAAAATCATCATTAACAATTAAAATTCGCCATTGGACTATTTTTGCTAATTTATAGGGTGTTTGGCAGTGGTGGGAACCATTCAGTTTCCACCACAAACTCAGTTATAAACAGTAAAAAGTTCTCACATGCTACAGTAACAATAAAAAAAATTACTACAGTGTAAAACTCTCACATGCTACTGTAAAAGTGGTTCCCACCATTGGTTTCCACCACTCTTCTAAACACCCACTTAAAATCAAACAACCTCATGGTGATAGGACAGATCAGTCCTTCTTTCCTTCAGTTGATGGTTCCCATATCTTCCCACGGTTTCTTCATGAATGAGCAAGCCAAAGGCTCACTTCTCTTTTGAGTACAAATTGACCACAATCTCCGATCCTTCTTAAAGGATAGGTCATGGAAAACACAATAGGGGTGAGAGAAAACCCCCAAAGACAATGATGCTGACCTTGAAACCGCTTTAGAGAATATGCTATTTCGGTTGATTCGCTGGCTGCCTCACTGAAAAAGAAAAAGAGGCTCCACAAGAAAAGAGTCCAAGAAACTTTTGAGAAACCACCCACACCTCCTTTTACTTAGACCGTTCCTCCTATTCCATCGATTACACCCACCATTCCAGCTTCACTTGCCTCTGCAATTGCTGTGCCTTCTCCTTCACAAGGCTTCAGTTTCACTCAAGGTTCCTTTCTTTTAAATCCAACTGCTTTGACCTTAGATGTCCAGCTATTATGCCTTATGAGTCCCCGTCACTTGAGAGCATCCTTGATCAATCCCCTCTTCGTTTATTTTTGTCTCTAGTTCTATTTAAATCTATTCCAGCCCTGTTGTTGATACCTCCAACATAGACAAATCTTATCCTTCTCTTTATGCCGTTGTTTAGGAGTCCCACGCCAGAGCTAACACTCCCCAACTCATTACTCAATCTGCAAGGATAACGTTTTCATTGTTTTCTGCTCTAATTTCCCTTTTGCCGCCCATCAGACCCTCTACCCCTAGGTCCACCATCCTCTCAATCATTCCTCTCCTATCTTAGCTTCCATCATTCAATACTCCTACCTTTCCAATCCGAGTTACTTCCAGTCCAGCTTGGATTACTAGTGCATCTCCTAATATTTAAAGGCCCCCAATCTGGGTGGTGATGTAGTGATTAAATTAAGAATAATTAACTAGGATTAATTTAAATTTCATCGACTCTCAAATCTTTAAATCATTTTTAGGAAAATTTATAAAAAAAAAAAAACAAATTAAAGGAAGAATGAATAAATAAAACAATGATATTAAGTCATGGCACGGTTGGAAATTATTGAAATAACCTCAAATTATTGAAAACATAAAATTCGTCAGTTTTAGTCTAGGTTCCACCGGACCACATGGTAGTGCATACATAACTTAGACATAAAAAGGTGATAAAAGCAAACTACAGTCCAACAAACTCAAATCAAAGAGCATGATCAAAGCCTCATTATTACATGCCACAATAAAATAGATAACTAAAGCAATTCACGGACTCTGCAAGTAAGTCAGCAACAATATACTCAGCTGCGTACTGCAAACCACTTGGAGGGGCAAAATAAAACAATAGAAATCATAAGCGAAAAGCTTAATAGGACATAAGTTTCTAAGACAACATTTAAGAAATAAAAAATAATATAAATTATAAACAAATGCTTTATTCAAACTCTAAGAACTCTTATCACTACGTCAAATGTTTTATGTTAAATCACATTTGATACTTACCATGTGCAAGCCTAATATAATCATGATAGTGACCCGGACCAGGATTCGAGACCTGCCTTTAGGTCGTCCTCTGCACGACCTGATCTTTGAATAGCATCATGCGCTTAAAACTTAACCAATCAAGATCTTATTCGATTGGTGCTTAAATAATTGTTCATTAATTTATCTCACTCAGTAGTGATACCAATATTGAGATATTGATAATCATTTAAATTCATTATTCATACCTACATATTTCTAATTCATGTGAAAATTTTTAAAAATGAAATTCAACTATTAAAACATTTACAAATATAAGACGTGGCCAATTACTTGTAAAAAAAAAAAAAAAAAAAAAATCATGGCTACAAAGAAAGGGGATATAGAGTCCTACCTCAATCTCCTATCAACGAAACACCTCAACTCTTTAATCCCGCCCCGGTAAATGTTAGCTACACGGAGACTGCAATAATCCTTAAGCGCAATCCCAAATATCAATACCAAAACTTAAGTAAAATCTATTAGTATGCAAATTTCACGGTTTTTAGTATGCCAAAAATCATTAAGGCCTCACGGTTGTATAAATATACTTAATCATTCTTTAAATCACATTAACAACATTTTCCAATAAGTAAGACAAGTATAGAATCACTCAAAATGCAATTTGGATCAAAAGAGGTTCAGGTGGCCTACAACTAGGCATTCTAGTATAGTGCGGTCGGCCAGGGTACACTACCCTCAGCCGACCGCGTGTCTCATGGTGGCATGGTCGACCGCAGCGTTGTGACTAGAATGTTTCGTTTCGAGCGTTTGAGTTCAAATCGAGTTCAATCATTCTTGAAACTATTTCTGATGTTTTAAAACTTGCTCTAACATTCCTAAATCATCATAGGAGCTGTTTAAACTTTGTTTTGTTTACATGTAACTCAGATTCATCATTTTTACTATATATATATTTGTTACAGACATTAAGTCAATAAGAAAAATATACTCAAGAACATATTTTAATCTGAATTCATGAGTGCAAGGTGCTTAAATTCTATTCGCATGTTTACATAAATTATAAATGAACCCTATAAAACATTTCTATCATTTCAGATACATTAAAATCATTATCATTTCCTATATTTTCCACATGGATAAAATATTTTGACATAAGATCTTCAAAAACACAACTGTTGAACAAATACCAAAATCAAACCCAAAATACAATTTAAACCTATGACCTAGAAGTAAATTTTAAAAATCAAAACATAGATCAAGTTACAAGGTGTGTAACCTCAATCTTGTTGTAAAAACCAAAGTCTAGACTTGGGATTTTGCTTCTCCTTGGATGTGGCAGCTGTTTTCTTTGGTTGAGAGTTGAAACAATGAAAAAGAGAGAAAAAGAGAGAGTAACAAGAGAAAGTAGGAGGTAGAGAGTGTGGGGAGCTCTAATCAATGTTTTGCTTTAATCTGAATAGGAGGGCTTGTTGTTTCAAGGCAAAAATATGGGCAGCAAATGGTTTTCTGTAAATGGTTTCCAGTTTTTCATGTTAAAATTTTTCTGAGTGGTTTTGGGGACCTGTTAGAAATTCTAGCATTTGTTGGGCTTAATTTAAAATAAATGAATTTAAAAGAGAAAAAGGTTTAAGTTAAATTAAACAAGTAGAACACCAAAATAAATGTAAAAGAAATACTTTTTAAGATTATTTAATAATTACTAAAAATGAATTAAATTAAATAAAATGAATATGGAAAAATAAAATTTTAAAATGATTAATTAAGATTAAAATTTTCATTTGGCACACTAATTACCGATTGGCACACTGATCACAATTAATTAAATTTAGGACATTACAACTTTCCTCCCCTTAGGGAATTTTGTCCTCGAAATTAAGGCTTACCTTAAAAACAAAATAAATGTAGATACAATTGCCGCATATTTGATTTTAACTTCCATGTTGCCTCGTCAACAGCATGGTGTTGCCACAACATCTTCACTAATGGTATATCTCAACGTCGCAAACTCATCACTTTCTACTCGATGATTCAAATTGACACCTCCTCATAAGTCGTATCCTCCTATATCGGTACGCTGTAGAATGAAGCTATCTTGCTAAGGTCAGGTTGATACTTGCAGAGCATTGACATGTGGAACACGTCATGAATATAGGAAAGCTTGGGAGGAAGATTGAGATAGTAAACAACCACACCAACTCCGTAGATGATCTCAAAACAGCCCAACATACCTCCGTGTAAGTTTACCACTTACACCAAAATGTGTAATTCCTTAGTGTGGGGAAACCTTGAGAAGGACTAGATCGCCTTTTTCAAACTCTAGGGGTCGATGTCTCTTATCAATATAACTATTTTGTCAACTCTGGGCTGCTTTTCAACAGTTTTGTATCACAAGGTTTTTCTCATTGTTTTTGCAAATCTCCTCTAGTCCGTTGACGATCCTATCTTCTAGTCTAACCAACAAACAGATGATCAACACTGTCCTCCCGCAAAGTGCCTCAAACAGTGCCATACCAATACTCATTTGGTAATTATTGTTGTACACAAATTCAGCCAAATGCAAGTGTTTCTTTCAATTTTTGCCAAAATCCAAAATACAAACATGCAACATATCCTTGAGAATCTATATAACCTGCTTAGATTGACCATTAATCTAAGGATGAAAAGCTTTGTTGAATTTCAACTTTGTACCCAACTCTTCCTAAAAACTCCTCTAATACTTAGCATCAAATCTAGTTTCTCTATCAGGAGTGATGGATAACGGAACCTCATATGACTTAACTATATGCTCAGGATATAATTCTCCTAGGACTTTCCTCAAGTATGTCACCTAAACAATATGAAATTAGCCAATTTTGTCAACCTATCAAAAACAACCCAAAAATCATGGTGCTTCTGTTCCATCCTTGGCAATCCAATGAGAAAGTCCATTGTGATTTGCTCTCACTTTCACCCTGGACTAGGAAGCAATTAAAGCTGACTGGATAGCTTCTAATGCTTGGCTTTCACTTGGAGACACGTCATGCACTCGGTAACATAACCCTGAACGTCCTTCTTTGTACTTATCCACCAAGACTGTCTCTTGAGATTACGATACATCTTAGTGCTTCTAGGATGAATGGAAAAACATGACTTGTGTTGTTTATCCAACATAGCTTTTGTCACTTCCTCCACTATAGACATAGCTAAACAATCCTTGAAATACAAGGATCTATCTGCATGCATATTCCTCTCATTTAACTGTTCCTTGTTCTGATTTCGAGTCCAAATCTCCTAAAAATGTTGGTCTCGCCACTAATATTGTTTCACATACTGGACAAGTAGCGGAGTAGATACCAAGTTATAAACCAAAGCCTGTTTACAATTCATACTACTGCAGCCCATACTCACTGACCATGATATCCCACCTCCAATCTTCTAGCGCAAAACAAGCAAGAATTCCAGAATATTGCTTACTGAATGTATCTGTTGATGCTTACCGTGATCCAAAGTCGTACCAACACCACATGCGGCTGCGCAAGGTGCTCAGCTCTTTCCTGTTCGCCTCTGCCTGCAACAAGAGGAGGATCGCCTCAAAGGCGGGTGAGTCGTTAAACAAGACAAGGGCTCTCCGATGCTCAAGGGAGGGGGTGCTCGGCAGTGGTCGGGAACTAGTTCGTTGGGAAGGACCTTGCTTGCCTGAATGCAATAAATGCATCCTATTTATAGGTTACCACTTGGACCGGGTGTTAAGTGGGTTTCGCCCATAACCCGGGTGTCACATTACGGCGTGTCAGATGGCAAGTGACAAGTGTCGCGTCCCTCCATCGGTGGATGAGCTCACATTCGACGGTGAGTTATTTGCCACTTGTGGGCCTGTGATAGCGAGTAGCAACCTACTTAAGAAGGAAGATGGTCTGACCCGAACTGATGTTGAGTCCGAGGAGGCACCCTGAGGAGGTGCGGCATGGAAGAGCCCTGAGGAGCACCTTAGACAATACACCAAGCGTGATCGGGGTTAGTTATGAGCTCCACGGACCCTTGCCGAGCTATTGTGCCGACCACCTGGAGTTTGGCTCCTCGGTGGCGATGCCGAGCTCACCCTCAATAGTATCTGCCATGACGTTTGCCTTTTCGATATGATATTGCAATGTAAAGACATAATCCTTCATAAATTCCATCCATCTTTGTTACCTCAAATTCAAATCCCTATGATTAAACAGGTATCTTAAGCTCTTGTGATCAAAGAAAACTTAGAATGTCACACCATACAAAAAACGCCTCCAAATCTTCAATGCATGAATAACTATTGCAAGCTCTAAATCATGCGTGGGATAATTCTCTTCGTGCTACTTCAACTGTCTCATCCCATATGCTATAACCCATTTATGTTTTATCAATACATATCCAAGTCCGTGTCCCGATGCGTTTATATAAACCTTGTAAGCCTCATTGCTGTTTGGTATAATGAACACTAGACCAATAGTCAACTGAGTCTGTAGTTCTTGAAAGGCATACTCACACTCAGCATGCCACTCAAACTGGTTGTCTTTCTTAGTTAACTGTGTCAACAGAGCTATTATCATAGAAAATCTTAACACGAATAGCCTATAATATCCAACAAGTCCAAGAAAATTATGAATTTCTGCCACGTTCTTCGATTGTTCCCACTGTAACACAGTCTTAATCTTAGACGGGTCAATTGAAAAACCTTTACTTGATATAATATGTCCTAAAAACTTAACTTTCTTTAACCAAAATTAGCACTTATCTTTCTTGGGGTACAATTGATGCTCCTAAAGAGACTGTAGAACAATTCTCAAGTGTCACTCATGCTCTTCCTAAGTCTTTGTAGACACTAGTATGTCATCAATGAGTACAATCACAAACTGATCTAGGTCAGGCCGAAAAATTTAATTAATCAAGTCCATGAAAGCTGTAGAAGCAGTCATCAACCCAAACGGCATCATAAGAAACTCAAAATGCCTATATTAAGTCTTAAAAGCTGTATTAGGAATGTCTTCTTCGTTTACTCTAAGTTAGTGATATCCCAATCGCAAATCTATCTTTGAAAAGTATCGCGAACCTCCCAACTGATCAAACAACTCATTGATCAGGTAGCAGATATTTGTTCTTCACCATGACCCAATCCAATTACCGATAATCTATCCAAAATCTAAAGTACCATCAAGTTTCTTGATGAACAAGACCGATGCTCCCCACGATGACATACTGTTCTTGATATGCCCCTTATCTGAGCTCTTAAAGCTACTTTCTCAAATCCTTCATTTTTGTCGATGCCATATGATACGATGTGATAGAGATCAGAGCTGTCATGGGAAGTAACTCTATAATGAACTCGATTTCATAGTGCAACGGTAATTTGGGTAACTTGTCAACGAAAACATTCTCGAACTCATCAACCACCAAAATGACAGTGTTCTCACAGATCATACTTAACTTACTATCTGAAGTAGAAAGAAGTATATAACAATCTAAGTTCCTTTATCCACCAAAACATAGCTTCAGGAACCGATCAATCATAATCTGATCAATACCACTATGGTACGTGATCACTGTTCCTTTACTGGTTATTACAGTTACCTTTTATGGTGTTAGTCAATAATAGCATTATACTTTGATAGCTAATCCCTAGCCAAGATTACGTCATAAGTACTTATTGATAAAGAAATTAAATCCCTCTTAAAATCTCACCCTCGATAATAATTTTACAAGATTTATAAATAGCATTCACATACATTTGTCCCAAGAGTAAAGTTATAATCATTGGTTCATTAAATCCCTCTGTTTCTAACCCCCCTAAGTTATACACAAACAAACTAGAAATGGGAGATTGTGTGGCACCAATATAAAAAAAAAAAAAACACAAGCTAAATATTAAGAAATAAGGATCATACCATTAACAACTATGTTGCTAACTTAGGCACTGGAATTTCCTACTGTCATGGTGTGAACATGAATTTGATCCTAAGCTTTGCTTTTGTTCTCATTACTTGGTCTTGGGTTTGATGGCCTATACTGCTGAGGCGGAGGAGAGTACATACTGCCTAGACTCTGCGGCCTTTACATTAGGGCATTCTGCTAAAAACCTAGGAGACGTAAGCTCTATGCTTGATATGGCATCTACTAGGGAATAAATTGATGAAACTAGGGTTGAGAAAACTATTAAGGCTAAAACTAAGGTTAAGGCTGAGGCTAACGAGATTCACTCTCTCTAGACTATGGAGCCTACTAAGAGTTCCTAACTGGGCAGCTTCTATGATTTGGCCAGGCTGCTTGCAATATTAACAATAGAATATATAGGGATTGTTTCGACCGCTACAGGATGAACTGCTACTGCCACTGTTAGTACCACTATTGTTCTGGCCCCTTAATGTTGTTGTTACTATTGATTGTTGTCATTGTTCCTTTGGTTGTTTCATTAGGGTCCACTGGTGTTCCTTGTTAGACGCTTATAATAATTAGCATTGTCCCTCTCAACCGATAACGCTGAAGACGCCAAAATTACCATAAGTGTAGATTCTTAGTGTGACCAAGTGATGATGAATAGAACCCTTAAGTCCCTCATAGAACTTAATACACCTTTCTTCTTTGGAAGCAACTATAGATGGAACAAATCTAGTCAACTCTATGAACCTCGCCTCATAGTCTTAAATTGTCATCTCGCCTTGCTCTAAATTGTTGAAATCAATGATCCTTTGATCCTTGTATCCCTAAGGAAAATGCCGATCATAAAACAACTTTTCAAATCTAGACTAATCGATATTCCTGTCATTCTTAGCACGCTTCATCTATTTCCACCAAGCGTTGGTACTATCTTTTAGTTTATATGCTATAAACTCGACTTGGAGTTCAGCAGGCACTCTTAAAATGTCTTAATGCCTCACCACTCCCGTTGAAGATCAATATCATTGCACGGTGAAACTCCTAGAAATACTCTTGTTGACGACTCGCCATAAGATCTTCGTGCTACACTATTACTGTAATCTGCCCAAAAGCAATGAACGTGGCATTCATCACACCCTCGTTATGAATAGGGTCTGACAACAGTAGCATGGCGACATCTTAGTGCTATTCACTCAATTTCGAAAAGAAAATTGCACTACCAATAGTTTCCAAAGCGTCATCTATGTATGCATAATTCTCAAAATTTTAAAACGCAAGCTGTCACTTGTTAGACATGTATGCCCTAATGGAGTAAAAATGTAATGAGTTTTTGAAGACATTTTTATCAATAAAGAATTTATTATTTATATACCAAATCTTGTTCTCTTTACATTCATATTTGTTGAATGTATGATAAGCAAATAATAGTCTGAGACTGTTGGTGTAAACCTTTAAGAATTGGGCATATGATGGACAGATTATGCAGAAGACACGATTCTTAAGGTGACGGTCTAAATCATAAGATCCGCAATCGAGGGAATAAAGTTGGGCGCTTTATTCATGTAAAGATTGTTATATTGTCTATATCCCTATTGGGAGATGGTTTGTCTTGACCATCGGAGGCGGACTCCGTGAATAGAAACATTGGCATGTTGTCATAGGTGGCGATGTGTTGGATC
>CAMOHE010047607.1:45319-62747 GCA_946598075.1 Artocarpus hirsutus
TCCATTCCCTGTGAAACTTATTTTCCACTGTTACTATTTTTTTAGGATTGGGCATGATTTAACCAAAGGGATCAATTGTTTCGATCTCTCTCGTTCGGGCGCGCTTGCTATCATCATTTGTCAGGTCTAATTGTCCCTGATGCTCCAATAATCGCCATTTCTACCAATCTAAAATTTCTGAGCCTTCTTGGACCCAGACTCTAGGAATTGACGACCTTAGCCTTTTGGGGCTATTCTATCCTCCTAGCCACACAGGACGTAGAGGCCTTAATCGGTTTGGATTTTCCTTCCTAGTTTGAAGTATGCAAAGGACTTTGAAATTTGTATACTCACGCCACTGGTATTGATTGAGGCAACCCTAAATCCTGCCATTCTTCCTCATTTTTACCTTGAACATATAGTTGAAAAGATTGAACTTGATGAAGAAGATCCTAAACCCAGCATTTATGTTTTTTTGTTGGCTCTTTTTTAATGGAGCTAGAAATAAAAGGGCTTTTGAGATCTTTATTTTTTGGCCCTACAAGTGGGCCCTCTATTCCAGCTTCGTCGATTCAGGTGTCTGACTCTTCTAGCTCTTCTAGTGACTTGGTAATGACAGGCTCTGTAATAAGCAATTTTCTTTTATGTTTTGAGAATTTGGCCCTTGGTCCAGTCATTCCTTCTTCCTCTTACGTTCCGTATGACGAGATTCTATTGGTAAAGGTTCTCGTCATTTTGCTTCTAGAGGCTATAATCCTCGTTCTACCTCTTTTGGCCATCGATCTCGCTAGGATTCCTAGATTTCTGATAATCTCAACCCTCGTAGTTTTGAGTATTCTCTACGCCATTCTGTTGTTGTCCATGTGAAACATGCGACTTTTAGAGTTGCCAATGGTCTCTTGCCCCCTCCATTATGTTGAAGTCTCGTAGTCTATTCAGGCAATGCCCCACACACCCGACTCATAGGTTCTTGGATTCTCCTTATGAGCAGGCTCTCCTTGAGCCATGGGTTCCCACTGTTGAAAAGTTCGATGGCGTGCCTCAAGAGAAGCACCATATTAAACCTTACTTAAAGTATCATCGTTATTAAATGTAATGGTTAGTAAGGATAATTCTGTAAAGGATTAGGTC
The DNA here is from genome assembly GCA_946598075.1 of Artocarpus hirsutus. Lineage (NCBI taxonomy): Eukaryota > Viridiplantae > Streptophyta > Magnoliopsida > Rosales > Moraceae > Artocarpus > Artocarpus hirsutus. The sequence continues at coordinate 46,430 of CAMOHE010047607.1, forward strand.
TAATTAATTAGTAATTGACATTAAAAACTTAAGACACACTAACATTAAATACATATAGGGATTTTGAATTAATTAACTAAATAACTTAATTAACAAAAACACAAGAAATTATTTAAATATGAAACAATAATAAAACTAGTCAAAGGATCATTCGCCATCATTATAACAATAACCATATAATTAAGGAGAAGTAATTATTTATTTTTCAATACTCGTTTGGTAATTGTTGTTGTACACAAATTCAGCCAAATGCAAGTGTTTCTTCCAATTTTTGCCAAAATCCAAAATACAAACATGCAACATATCCTTGAGAATCTATATAACCTACTTAGATTGACCATCAATCTGAGGATGAAAAGCATTGTTGAATTTCAACTTTGTACCCAACTCTTCCTAAAAACTCCTCTAATACTTAGCATTAAATCTAGTATCTCTATCAGAAGTGATGGATAACGAAACCTCATATAACTTAACTATATCTTTAGGATATAATTCTCCTAGGACTTTCCTCAAGTATGTCACCTAAACAATATGAAATGAGCCAATTTTGTCAACCTATAGACAACAACCCAAAAATCATGGTGCTTCTATTCCATCCTTGGCAATCCGATGAGAAAGTCCATTGTGATTTGCTCTTACTTTCACCCTGGACTAGGAAGCAACTAAAGCCGACTGGATAGCTTCTAGTGCTTGGCTTTCACTTAGAGACACATCATGCACTCAGCAACATAACTCTGAACGTCCTTCTTTATACCTATCCACCAAGATTGTCTCTTGAGATTATGATACATCTCAATGCTTCTAGGATGAATGGAAAAACGCGACTTGTGTTCTTTATCCAACATAGCTTTTGTCACTTCCTCCACTATAGACATAGCTAAACAATCCTTGAAATACAGGGATCTATCTGCATGGATATTCCTTTCATTTAACTATTCCACGTTTTGATTTCGAGTCTAAATCTCCTAAAAATGTTGGTCTCGCCACTGATTTTGTTTCACATACTGGACAAGTGCTGGAGTAGATACCAAGTTATAAACCAAAGCCTGTTTACAATTCATACTACTGCAGCCCTTGCTCACTGACCACAATATGCCACCTCTAATCTTCTAGCGCAAAATAATCAAGAATTCAAAAAGATTTCTTGCTGAATGTATCTACCATGATGTTTGCCTTTCTGAGATGATATTGCAATGTAAAGACATAATCCTTCATGAATTCCATCCATCTTTGCCCTCAAATTCAAATCCTATAATTAAACAGGTACATTAAGCTCTTGTGATCGAAGAAAACTTGGAATGTCACACCATACAAAAAACAACTCCAAATCTTTAATGCATGAATAACTATTGCAAGCTCTAAATCATGTGTGGGATAATTCTCTTCATGTTGCTTCAACCATCTCATCCCATATGCTTTTACCTATTTATGTTTTATTAATACATATCCAAGTCTCTGTCCCGATGCGTTTATATAAACCTTGTACGCCTCATTGCTGTTTGGTATAACTAACACTAGACCAATAGTCAATTGATTCTGTAGTTCTTGAAAGGCATACTCACACTCAGCATTCCACTCAAACTAGGTGTCTTTCTTAGTTAATTGTGTCAACAGAGCTATTATCTTAGAAAAATCTTGCACGAATCGCCTATAATATCCAACAAGTCCAAGAGAATTATGAATTTCTGCCACGTTCTTCGATTGTTCCCACTGTAACACAGTCTTAATCTTAGATGGGTCAATTGCAAAACCTTTACTTGATATAACATGTCCCAAAAACTTAACTTTCTTTAACCAAAATTAGCACTTATCTTTCTTGGCATACAACTGATGCTCCTAAAAAGATTGTAGAACAATTCTCAAGTGTCACTCATGCTCTTCCTAAGTCTTTGTAGACACTAGTATGTCATCAATGAGTACGATCACAAACTAATCTAAGTCAGGCCGAAAAATTTAATTAATCAAGTCCATGAAAGCTATAGAAGCAGTCATTAACCCAAACAGCATCATAAGAAACTCAAAATGCCTATATCAAGTCTTAAAAGCTGTATTAGGAATGTCTTTTTCCTTTACTCTAAGTTGGTGATATCCCAATAGTAAATCTATCTTTGAGAAGTACCGCGAACCTCCTAACTAATCGAACAACTCATCGATCGTAGGTAGCAGATATTTATTCTTCACCATGACCTGATCCAATTACTGATAGTCTATCCATAATCTAAGAGTATCATTAGGTTTCTTGACAAACAAGACCGATGCTCCCTATGATGACATACTATTCCTAATATGCCCCTTATCTGAGCTCTTAAAGCTACTTTCTCAATTCCTTCATTTTTGCTGATACCATATGATACGGTGTGATGGAGATCAGAGCTGTCATAGGAAGTAACTCTATAACGAACTCGATTTCATAGTGCAATGGTAATTTGGGTAGCTCGTCAACGAAAACATCCTCAAACTCATTAACCACTAAAATGACGGTGTTCTCACAGATCATACTTAACTTACTATCTGAAGTAGAAAGAAGTATATAACAATCTAAGTTCCTTTATCCACCAAACATAGCTTCACGAACCGATCAATCATCATCTGATCAGTACCACTCTGGTACGTGATCACTTTTCCTTTACTGGTTTTTACAATTACCTCTTATGGTGTCAGTCAATAACAACATTGTACTTTGACAGCTAATCTATAGCTAAGATTACGTCATAAGTACTTATTGATAAAGTAATTAAATCCCTCTTAAAATCTCACCCCCGATAATAATTTTACAAGATTTATAAATAACATTCACATACATTTGTCCCAAGAGTAAAGTTATAATCACCGATTCATTAAATCCCTCTGCTTCTAAACCTCCCTAAGTTATACACAAATAAACTAGAAATGAGAGATTGTGTAGCACCAAGATAAAAAAAACACAAGCTAAATATTAAGAAATAAGGATCATACCATCAACAACTATGTTGCTAACTTAGGCACTGGAACTTCCTGCTGTCATGGTGTGAACGTGAACCTGATCCTAAGCTTTGCTTTTGTTCTCATTACTTGGTCTTGGGTTTGATGGCCTATACTGCTGAGGCAGAGGAGAGTACATACTACTTGGACTCTACAGCCTTTACATTAGGGCATTCTGCTAAAAACCTAGTGGATGTAAGCTCTATGCTGGATATGGCATCTGCTAGGGAATAAATTGATGAAACTAGGGTTGAGAAAACTATTAAGGCTAAAACTAAGATTAAGGCTAAGGCTAACGGGATTCGCTCTCTCTAGACCGTGGAGCCTACTAAGAGTTCCTAACTAGGCAACTCCTATAATTTGGCCAGGCTGCTTACAATATTAACAATAGAATATATAGGGATTGTTTCGACCACTGCAAGATGAACTGCTACTGCCACTGTTAGTACCACTATTGTTTTGGCCCCTTAATGTTGTTGTTACTACTGATTGTTGTCGTTGTTCCTCTGGTTGTTTCTTTAGGGTCCACCGGTGTTCCTTGTTAGACGCTTATAATAGCTAGCATTGTCCCTTTCAACCAATAATGCTAAAGACACCAAAATTACCATAAGTGTATATTCTTAGTGTGACCAAGTGACGACAAATAGAACCCTTAAGTCCCTCCTAGAACTTAATACACCTTTCTTCTTTGGAAGCAACTATAGATGGAACAAATCTAGCCAACTCTATGAACTTTGCCTCATAGTCCTAAACTGTCATCTCGCCTTGCTCGAAATGGTTGAAATCAATGATCCTTTGATCCTTGTACCCCTAAGGAAAATATCGATCATAAAACAACTTTTCAAATCTAGACCAATCGATGTTCCAGTCGTCTCAACAAACATTGGCACTATCTTTTAGTTTATATGCTATAAACTCGACTTGGAGTTCAGCATACACTCCCAAAATGTCCAAATGCCTTACCACTCCTGTCGAAGATCGGTATTGTTGCATGGTGAAACTCCTAGAAATACTCTTGTCAACAACTTGCCATAGGATCTTCGTGCTACATTATTGCCACAATCTGCCTAAAAACAATAAACATGGCATTCATCACACCCTCATTACAAATAGGGTCTATGACAACACCAGCGTGGCAACATCTTAGTGCCATTCACTCAATTCTGAAAAGAAAATTGCACTACCAGTAGTTTCCAATGCCTCATCTATGTATGCACAATTCTCAAAATTTTAAAATGCAAGCTGTCACGCTCCCAATACGAGGTGGTGACGTGGTGGCTAAATTAAGAATAATTAACTAAGATTAATTTAAATTCCACAAACTCTCCAAAATTTTTAAATCATTTTCAGGAAAATTTATTAAAAAAAAATGAAAGGGAGAATGAATAAATAATACAATGATATTGAGTCATGGCACAAAGAGAATTACTAAAATAACCTCGAATTAATGAAATTGAAATCCGCCAGTTTTAGTCTAGGTCCCACCGAACCATATAGTAGTGCATACATAACTTAGACATAAAAAGGTAATACAAGCAAACCACAATGCAATAAACACAAATCAAAGAGCATGATCAAAGTTCATCATTACATGTCTTCATAAAAACAAATAATGAAAGCAACTCATGGACTCTGCAAGCAAGTTAGCAACAATCTACGCAACTGCATAATACAAACCACCTAGAGGCAGGGAAAAATAAAACAGTAGAAATCATGAGCAAAAGGGATAATAGGACTTAAGTTTCTGAAATAACATTATGAAATATCAAATAATACAAATTATAAACAAATGCTTCATTCAAACTCCAAGAACTCTTACTGTTACATCACATATTTTGTCTTAAGTCACATTTAATGCCTACCATATGCAAGCCTAATATAATCACCACCATAGTGGCCTAGACCAGGTTTCAAGATTTGCCCTTAGGTTGCCATCTACACCACCTGATCTTTGAATAACATCATGTACTTAAAACTTAACCAATTGAGATCTTATTCTATTGGTGCTTAAATAATTGTTTAGTTAATTTATCTTAGTTGGTGATACCTATACCAAGATATCGATAATCATTTAAATTCATTGTTCATACCTATATATTTCCAATTTGTTTGAAAATTTTTAAAAATGAAATTTAATTCTTAAAACATTTAAGAATATTACACGTGACCAATTACTTGTAAAATAAAATCATGGCTACAAAGAAAGGGGATATAGAGTCCTACCTCAATCACCTAACAATGAAACACTTCAACTTTGTAATCTAGCCCCGGTAAAAGTTAGCTTCACGGAGACAGCAACAATCCTTAAGCGCAAACCCAAATATCAACACTATAATTTAAGCTAAGGTCCATTAGTACATGAATTTCACGGTTCTTAGTATGCCAAAAATCATTAACGTCTCACGGTTATATAAATAATACTTAATCACTCTTTAAATCACATTAACAACATTTTCCAACCAATAAGACAAGTATAAACTCACTCAAAATGCAATTTGGATCAAAGGGGTACACTATTGGAGTACACTACCCTCGGTTGACCATGTCTCTGGTGGTGGCACAGTCGACTACATTACACATATTATGATCGACCACGGCGTCGTGATCTGAATGCTCTATTTCAAGCATTTAAGTTCCAATTGAGGTCAATCATTCTTAAAACCACTTCCAATGTTTTAAAACATGCTCTAACATTCCCAAATCATCATATGAACCATTTAAAATTTGTTTTGTTTACATGCAACTTAGATTCATAATTTTTACTATATTTTTTTACAAACATTACAAAAATAAGAAAAATAAACTCAAGAATATATTTTAATCTAACTTCATGAGTGTAAGGTGGTCAAATTTTATTCGCATGTTTACAAAAATCATAAATGAACCCCATAAAACATTTCCATCATTTCAAATACACTAAAATCATGATCAGTTCCTATATTTTCCACATGCATAACATATTTTGATATAAGACCTTCAAAAACACAGCTAATGGACAAATACCAAAATCCAAACCCAAAATACATTAATTTAAAGCTATAACTCAGAAGTAAATTCCGAAAATCAAAACATGAATCGAGTTACATGGTCTTTAACCTCAATGTTGTTGAAAAAATCGAAGTCTAAACGTGGGATTTTGGTTCTGCTTGGTTATGGCAGTTGTATTCTTTGGCAAAGAGTTGAAACAGTAAAAGAAATAGAGAAAGAGAGAGCATGACGAGCGAGAGTTAGAGGGAGAAAGTGTGGGGAGCTCTGATCAATGTTTGGCTTTAATCTAAGTAGCATGGCTTGTCATTTTGAGGTAAACCTTGGCAGCAAATGGTTTCTGAAAATGGTTTCTAGTTTTTCACGTGAAAATGTGTCTGAGTGGTTTTGAGGACTGTTGGAAATTCTGGCATTTGTTGAGCTTAATTTTAAATATATGAATTTTAAAAGAGAAAAGAGTGTAATTAAATTAAACAAATAGAACACTAAAATAAATATCAAAAAATACTTTTTTAGATTATTTAATATTACTGAAAATGAATTAAATTAAACGTGACAAATTTGGAAAATAAAATTTAAAAGCAATTAATTAAGATAAAATTTTTCATTTGGCACACTAATAACTGATTAGCACACTAATCACAATTAATTGAATTTAGGACATTGCAGTTCTTCATGGCCTAAAGCTCCTAATGTTCCTCAATGAGATATTTAATGAGAGAATTTAGCACGGCCTTCTGGCAATTTTGACAGTGGGTTTCATGATAACCAAGATCAAGAGGTCATGCCTAGTTGTGAAGAGAATAGTCCAATGAAGCTCATGACTATGACTTTACGCATGGTCGTTTTGCCTCTTTAGTTATATCCAAAAGAGTTGATGAAGAAAACCAAAAAAATGGGAAAAAAAAATGAAAAAGAGCGTAAGTTATGTTGGAGGGTATTTTGGGGTTTTAACAACTTCCAAATTATTGATTCATCCTGAATATATACTATTTATTGCACTTTTATAAAACTTCCAATGTTATTTACCATGCACCTAATAAATTCAGCTATTTTCTACTATTTTTTGTAAAAAAATTACTGGAAAACTCTGGAGACCCACGTTCACGGCCGGCCCATGGAGGTGGATTGTGTTGATTGATAGCCCAAGAGGTGCAGCCAATGAGGCGGAAGAGTTGCAGCCACTCTTGTTGGTGGTGTTGTGGCCACCAACAAAGTGAAGTCAACCACCCACGGGTCGTGACAAAATTGCAACTTTTGGGTCGTGGTCCATGGCTGCCGCGACACTCACAACAGTCTCATCCTCCAACGTGATGAAATCTTGACATCCATTATAACTTATAGGGTGTTTAATGAGGTAGTTAGAATCGTTGGTTAGAACTGTTTTTACTGTAGCATACGAGAGCTTTACACTGTAGCGATTTTTTTTGTTACTGTAGCATGTGAGAGTTTTACATTGTTGACAACTAACCATTGCATCTACAGTTGCGCGCGACCCCTCTCACAGTAATGGCGACAATATGTCCCCTTTTTTTGGATTTTTTTTGATAAATTTTGTGTGTGGAGCTCGAACAAGGTGAGCTTGTTTATTTTCCGCCACTAAATGCAAATCCAAGAAAAAAAAGAAAAGGAAAAAAAAAACTAATAGCCTTCTTTATAGAAGTTTTTCTCTTATTTACCAGTTTAGCTAATCTACTTCCATAAATCCTTAGCTATAATAAAAGAGTGGATGCTATTCATTGTTTAAGTTTGGGTCGTCCAGCTTGTTTTAGGCTTTTATTTTTCTTTTTCTTTTTCTTTTTCTTTCTTTTCCCTTTTCTTTTTTATTTTTTGACTTTTTTGGATTTTACACCTTTTTGGCTTTTTTTATTTATTTTTTTATCCTTATTTATTTGCTTTATTTTTTTTAATATCATTCCTCCTTTTTTCTTTGCACCTTTAGTACTTTTTTTCACCATTTAATACGCTATATTTTCTTGTGATTTATTCCTTTATTTTTATTAGTCTTTATCTACTCTTTCCTTTGCTGTTTTGTGGTTTTTTTATATTTTTACTTTTTTGGGCTTTGTTTGTCTACTAAAATCTTATATTTGACTTTTTTTTGGTCTTTGTCTCTTACAACTAGTGTTTAATTTTTTTCTTTTTTAATTTTTTTAAAATGTCACTTTATTTTTCTATTGCTTTTTTTTCCTCCTTTGTTACTTACCATAGTCTTCATTTACCTTTTTTTCCCCTTAAACTTTTATTTGTCTATCATTATCTCTATTCGTCCAAGGGATCCAAACTATACATTTCATAATTCTCAAGATGATTAGACCCAAAAATGATTGTCGAAAACTAGAATAAGCTAAATACCTATCTTAAGTTTTCTTTTTGAATTCCTAAATCCAAACTATGCATTTGATAATTCTCAAGAGAGTTAGACCCAAAAAATAAATGTTAAAAACTAGAATAAAATAAATAACATCTTCAGTTTTCTTTTTGAATTAATAAATAATTTTTTTAATTCTACTCTTTTTTTATTCACAATCTACATTATTCACACATCAATTACAACTTAATAGTTACAATGCATGTACCCGAACTAGTGATAAAGAAAAGCATAAAAATCAAAAGCGCTTCAGGAGAAAGAGCGCAAAGAGTATGCTCCATCAATTAAAAAAAAAAAGGAATAAAAGGAAGAAAGAAAGAAGAACGCAAATGGTAGGACCAATTTTCCATTCCATAAGCTTGCAAAAGCCAGAAAACGACATTGCCCCAAAACCATGAGAATTTAAACAGGAATATAGATGTCGTGCACATTTATTTTATATTATTGTAATTTTTTTGAGAGTGTTATATTATTGTACCTTGTAGCTTCATCTCATGTGCGTCTTACGTTTGTTGATATTCTTATATGCTCATGGTGAGCCCACTACCAGGCGTGTTAACTTTTTGTGGGTCCCAGTTCACTTTATAATTTTTTTCCAGTAAAGCTTTAAGGCCTCAGAAAGTGGAAGAATACAAATATAAAACTCGGGCAAGAATGGAACTTGGTTAAAAGTTCCTGCAATCATTTATTGGACAGGGAGTAATGTTATTGTAATTATCATATAAAATAATGTTCAATTTGGTATGTCTGTTTTCTCTCTTCTTAACAAAATAGTGGATTTCATATCCTTGAGGTAATCTCTTCTAGTTATCCATCGAATTGTATCTCAAACTAGTTTTTAATCGATTAAAATTGATCCTAATCATTAACAAATCAAATGACACAATAAATACACGAGTCCTTTAAAAAGACAGGATGTTATCGTTCAAACTAACAAAGGGACATCAAGTCCAACAATACAAAGTTTGAAACAGAGCGAGACAATCCATAGCTTGGAAGGCAAGGAAATTAGCAACCTCATTTGCACTATGAAGGATATGGTAAATGCTGCTGACATCAACAGCATCAAGCAGCTCCTTGATTTCTTCCAAAAGCAGACCATGAGGGGCAAGAGAAGCAGTGCCAGCAATTGCATCGGCAGCAACACCGGAATCTGTCTCAACCAAGATATTGGAGAGGCCCAAAACCACAGCGAAGCACAATTTCTCACAAAGCGGAAAGAACTTGGCCAAAAGCGGAAAAAAAAAAAAAAAAAAACAGTGGAAGCTTTTAGCCGTGGCACCAACAACCACACCTTCATACTTCGAATGACACGACCAACACCAAAAACACCAAGAACCTCAAATAATTGAGGCAGCCATGTTCATCTTCAGGTGATTTGCTGGAGGGGGGAGCCAATGGGCGATAGGGACAAGCGACGGAGCCTTTGAAGAAGAGGCCATCGAGTCCAAAATGTGAAATTCCAACAAGAAGATGTCAGAGTCTTTGATGTGTTAGACATGATGCCCTAAGAAGTAAAATATTACAATATGTTTTTAGAGACATTTTATCAATAAAGAGTTTATTTATTGTTAATATACTAAATTTTGTCCACTTGATGTACGCATATGTTGAATGTATGATAAGCAAATAAAAGTCTGAGACTATCAGTCTAAACCTTTAAAAATCATGCATATGATGGATAGATTATACAGAAGACATGATTCTAAAGGTGATAGTCTAAATTATAAAAGCCACAATCGAGGGAATAAAGTTGGGTGCTTTATTCATGCTAAGATTGTTATGTTGTCTACATCCCTAACGGGAGATAGCTTGTCTTAGCCGAAACATTGGTACATTGTCATATGTGACAATGTATTGGATCGAGACATAAAGTTGAATTGAATTGGGTTAATAATTCCGTCTATGCAAATTAATTCACTTTAGATAATCATATGTGTTGTATCTTAATCCTGAAATGACTGATGGGCCCATTATCTTGTATCTTGACTTATGTCTTTTGATGTACCAAAGGGTAACATCCTGACTTTATGATAGTACGCATACTGGTACGTTAGAGACATGACTCTTGATAGCGTAAACCTGTTATTCATAGATATAGAATCTATAGCTCTTTTTGTAGAGTCAATGATATTCTCTTATATGCATTATCTTGTAGTTAGAAGACTGGAGCACTTAACCATTTGGATGTATAGGTGTAATCGAATAGTATACTGTCTTTGAATAGTAAGTTTTTCAATAGTGAGATAGCAAAACGTAAGATAAAAATAATTGGGAAGGTAGGACGGAATTTATCTTTAAGTTGATTATGAATATCTTATAGAGATACGATACATTATGATATGTCATAGACACATAGCTTATTTGGAACTTTGAATTTTATATAGTTTGAGAATGCAACTCTAACCTTTTAGTGGAGTAACGTTAGAGTTGATAATTATGAAATATATATCTAGGATATTGTATTTTATAATTATCAGAGCTTGAACTATATAGGCCCATTAGGTCCCTCTTTGCTAGCTCATAATAAATTCTGTAACGATATAGTATACTTTTCCAACAAATTGGTGACTTATGTTAAATAACTAGATTGGCTAAAATTCGATAAGATCAGATAATTTATGTCTGTTTATTGATTAAATTAATTTGTGAATTAATTCAAGATAAACATGTTGAATTATTGAGATAAGATTTATTTCTATGAGATTATCCAGATATGACTGTTCTGATTAGATAACTTCTCTATTGGGTTGTTTAAATTAAAACTGAGGCTCTATCTAAAGAATCTCGAGTAGAAAATAAAAAATCTCAAGGATCATATTATCGCAAGTTCGACAAGCCAATATGCTAGTTCCACCTACCAATGGGGTAAGTTTAGCAGGGCGATGGATAAGTTTAGACTGCTAATCTAACGATTTTCTGATTACGCATTTTAGAGACGATTTTCATCAAAAGTTGATTCAAATTCAAATTTGAGGCCTTATCTGATAATAATTAACCCCAAGTCCGACCTCTATAAATAGGGGTAGGTTTTCTAAGTTATTTAGATCAGTTGAGAAGTATAGAGTTAAGTTATTTAGATCAATTAAGAAGTATAGAGTGAGTACTCTATTGTGAGAAACTCTGAAACCCCCTGAGGGCTATTGTACACAATCAAGAACATTAGCTCTAGATCTTTTCAATTGGTTAGAAGGAGAGTTAGCGATGGAAGAGCTATACAAAGTGTGCCCACTCACACTCCAATCATGAATAAAGAATAGCAAAAAAGACTAGTTGGTTGAGGTTCTTTTGAAATATTTTTCTCTTCACCAATTGCTAGTGCTCTTTGGCATATAAGAGGTTAGTAAGATCTGTGATTAATTTATATATATAGCATGTCAAACTTGTGTTTTAGAAAATACTCTGATTCAAAAATTTTTAAAATTCTGTTGCGTACTCGTTTTCCAACATGATGATCGCGGAAGGCAATATTAGATTGCCCCAAAGTAGGCCTTATTTCCTTTTCGACCAAGATTCTAGAGGACAATAAAGAAAGCTTCAAATTCTAATTTAGAAATCAAGATGCAAAACAAAAGATAAACCTCCGCAGGATGAAGAGTATGTAGATTGTCAATCAAAGGAGCCCAAGGAGAAAGGGACAAAATAGCTTTGCTAATGTACAATGGAACAGAGCATGATTAGAGCCTTCTTCCTCATCACCATAGGGGCTGCATGTTCGAGGGACTGAAATGATTTGCTTGGAAAGATTCATGCTAGCTAGCAGCACATCATAAAAGGCCTTCTATAGAAAAATTTTGATTTGTTTGGGACCCTCAATCACCATAAGAATCTCCACCACTTGACAAAATTCTGAGTAATCATAAGAATCACCATAAAAATTTCTCACAAAGTGGAAAGAACTTGGCCAAAAGTGGAAAAGAAAAAACCATGGAAGGATTTAACCGTGCCACCAACAACTACACCTTCATACTTCGAATGACACGACCAACACCAAAACCAACAAGAACCTCAATAATTAAGATAGCCACATTCATCTTCAGGTGGTTTGCTGGAGGGGGAGCCAATGGGCCATAGGGACAAGCGACAGAGCCTTTGAAGAAGAGGCCACCAAGTCCAAAATGTGAAATTCTGACAAGAAGATTTCGGAGTCTTTGATGTGTTAGACGTGATGCCCTAAGAAGTAAAATATTGTAATATATTTTTAGAGACATTTTATCAATAAAGAGTTTATTTATTATTCATATACCAATTTTGTCCTGTTTATGTTCACATATGTTGAATGTATGATAAGCAAATAAAAGTCTAAGACTATCGATCTAAACCTTTAAGAATCATGCATATGATGGACAAATTATATGGAAGACATGATTCTAAAGGTGATAGTCTAAATTATAAAATTCGCAATCAAGGGAATAAAGTTAGATGCTTTATTCATGCTAAGATTGTTATGTTGTCTACATTCCTAATGGGAGATAGTTTGTCTTGGCCATTGGAGTGGGACTCCACAAGTAGAAACATTGATACATGGTCATAGGTGACTATTGAGGGATTGGGTTCCTCGGTCGGAGCTTGGCGAGTCCCTCGAACGTATTGCCAGGGAGGCTACTCAGGGAGCCTCTACGCGAATACCAAATAAGAGAGTTTTAAAGTCTATCTTAGGTACCAATCCAACTATTTAGCGGGATTGGTACTTGGAATAGGCCTTAAAACTCTCTTATTCAAGAGGAAAAAGGTTCAACTCTTAGGGGACGTGCTCCTCTTGCGAGAGGCAAATCCGCATAGAGGCCCCCCAAGCAGTCTCTCCGGCAATACGTTCGAGGGACCCGCAGGCTCTAGTCGGAGAACCCAATCCCCTAACATAGAAATGCCCATTCGGGTGAGGTACTCGACCCCAAGTTAGGTCCCAAGGTGGACCTCCGTATGTATTGTTTTGGTCCGAGAAGGCCCTTGCTCAGGGAGAGACTCAGCTTCGATTTTTATTTTTGCCTCTAATGAAGGAGAGTGTCCCCCAAGAGTTGAACCTTTTTGTTATTTAACAAGAGAGTTTTCAGGCTTATCTTAGGTACCAATCCAACTAATTTCTATGTTGAGGGATTGGGTTCCCAGGTCGGAGCCTTACGAGTCCCTCGAACGTATTGCCGAGAAGGCCCCTGCTCAGGGAGAGACCCAGCTCGAATTTGCCTCCCGTGTGGGGAACGCATCCCCCAAGAGTCGAACCTTTTCCCTCTTGAATAAAAGAGTTTTAAGGCCTATCCTAGGTACCAATCTAATTAATAGCTGGATTGGAACACAGGATAGGCCTTAAAACTTTCTTATTTAAGAGGGAAAATGTTCGACTCTTGGGGGATACACTCTCCCTGCTGGAGGCAAATCTGAGTTGGGTCTTTCCCCGAGTAGAGGCCCTCTCGGCAATACATTCGAGGGATCTGCCAAGCTCCGACCGGAGAACCCAATCCCTCAACATAGAAATGCATGTTCGAGTGAGGTACTCAATCCCGAGTTAGGTCCTAGAGTGGACCCCCCTACGTATTGTTTTGGTCTGCGAGGGCCCCTGCTCAGGGAGAGACTCAGCTCGGATTTTTATTTTTGCCTCCAGTAAAGGAATGCGTCCCCCAAGATTTTTACTTGCAATTAATATAATTAAGAACAACTAAATATAGATTATTGATAGGGCTTTTAATTGGAAAAATTGGTTGAGTAGCGCAACAAAAGTTTTTTTTGGATAAATTGCTCAAACAGTCCCAAACCTCTTTATCAATAATGATTTAGTCCTTACATCTTTTTTTTTTTTTTTTCATTTATCCAATCTGAAATCTTGTTTTAAGTATAAAAGGACAAAATTAATTTACGTCCCTTAAATTTCTCGTTGCTTGGATCAAGCAAAAAGTACATGATCTCTAAAAAAAAAATTGTCCTCTTTTAAGAAAGAGGAATATTCAAATATTCAAATTAAAAAAAAAATTCCCCTTCCTCTTTACCTCTCTTACTTGTTGAACAAATATCGAGGCATAAACAAAATCTTTACCATGATTTAGTTACCTAATAATACAAAGAAATGGCACACATTTCCTTCCCACACCTTCGTCATGATTTAGGACTCCATAATTCAAAAACCTAGGATCAAGCCAATCACAAGTTTGACTTAGCCAAATGTTTGTCGAAAATTACAAGGGCACAATATCGTATAAACAAATAATATACTGATAAATAGAGTATCATTCCTATAGAGATTGTGTTTAATTTTTATTAATTACTAAAATTTTCTTCACTCCAGAATTATTTGAATAACCCATTAAAAATAAAAATTAAAAAAAGAGCCAATTAAACAAAATTAAAATAAATTGAACTAACAAATAAATAAAAGCTCTAAGGATCTAATTTTACCTAATTAACTTTATTTGAATTAAATTTACCTTTTAAGCAATTAGTTTCAATTAATAAAATCGTTAGCTAAATGCACGAAATTACTTAGTTGCCTCTTCCTATAAACTGGTGCGAATATTCATGTTAATTAAAAACCCCTATATTCCTACGAGGAATTAATTAACGCAAATTCATTAAGTTTAAGAATTCAAAATGACTACATACGAACTAAGGATATGTTTCTATTTCAAACTACACATGTTACCCCATTATTGATCAAGACTTAATTTCATCTCCCAATTTCATTAAGTCCAACATCAACTCCTAATGATTGGCCAAATCACTAGGAGCATTAAGCACATCATATAATAAACCATTTTCACTAAACAACAACTAATCCAAGAGAGCAAAAATAAATCAAAATCTAGCAATAAAATCCATTACAACCCTAGAACACAAAACTAATGCATAAATGAAAATAAAACTAAAAATACAAATAAATAAGACCAATATTTAAGCATTCCTTGACTATACAAAAATAAAGAAAACAAAAATAAGAAAGAGTTCACCCAAAAGGAGGTGTCGTATGGTTGCAGACATAATCTAATGGTAAAACCTAACTTCACCTAAAAGTGAAGAGTTCAAATACTCCCACCTGCAAGTTTAAAAAAAAATTGCTGTAAACTGTTGAAAAAATAATAAGCAGCGGAATTTTAAAAATTTTAAAATCAGAGTATTTTCTAAAACACAAGTTTGACATGCTAAATGTATAAATTAACCTGATCTTACTGACCTTGTCTACGCCGAAAAGCTCCCAAAATCTGTGTAGAGAAGTAACGTTCCAGAAGAGCCTCAACTAACTGGTCTTCTTTGCTATTCTCTATCCACGATCGGAGTGAGTGTGGGCTCACACGTACAGCTCTTCCTAAAGATGACTCTCCTTCTAACTAATTGAGAGAACCCAAAGCTAGTGTTCGTAATTCGTGAACAAGAGCTCTCAGGGAGTTTCAGACTTTCACTAGTAGAGTATCACTCTTAATCTCTCTATTGATCTTAATAACTCATTAGACTCACTCCCTATTTATAGAGGTTGGGTCTAGGGTCATTCTTTATCAGATAAGGTCTCAAAAATTTGAAACAGAACCAAATTCGGGTCTATATCAGATAAGATACGCGTAAAAACGCGTGAAAATACATGATTTTTAATTCGCGCATAGGCAGGCCGAACTTTAAGTTTGGCATGCCGAACTGTTGAAATAAAAATCACGCGAATCTTTTATTTTTCACCCGAGATTCTATAGGATAAAACCTCAGTTTTAATTCAAATAACCCAATAGAGAAGTTATCTAATTAAAACAACTTTATCTAGATAATCTCTAAGAAAATAAATAGATTCCTAATAATTCTATAAGTTTATCTCGATTTAATTTATCCAAAATTAAATCAACTGATAAACAGACAAGAATTATCTGACCCCAATAATTCAACAAGTTTATCTTGAATTAATTTTGTTTACAAAATTAATTCAACCAACAAACAGACATGAATTATTTGATTCTTTCAAATTTTCAACCAATCTAATAAATCGACATAAGTCACAAATTATTGTAAAAGCACGCCGTATCGTTACAGGATTTT
>CAMOHE010047608.1:0-48805 GCA_946598075.1 Artocarpus hirsutus
TCTAATAAATCAACATAAGTCACCAATTATTGTAAAAGCACGCCATATCGTTACAGGATTTTGTGAGCTAGCAAAGGGGATCAAATGGACCTATATAGTTCAAGCTCCCGATAATTATGAAGCCCAATATCCCAGATATACATTTCATAATTATCAACTCCAACGCTACTCCACTAAAAGCTTGGAGTTGCACTCTTGAACTCTATAGAATTACGAAGCCCGTATAGCTAAGTCTCCATGACATATCATAGTGTATCGTATCCGCATAGGATTATCCATAATCGGCTTAAGGACAAGTTCTGTATTACCTTCTCGATTATTTTTATCTTACGTTCCATTATCTCACCATTGGAAAACTTACCATCCAAAGACAGATACCATTCGGTTACACCTATGTATCCAAATGGTTGAGCGCTCTAGTTTTCCAATTACAAGATAACGCATATAAGAGGATATCACTACTCCTAAAGAGGAGCTATGGATTCCATATCTATGAATAACAGGTCTACGTCATCAAGAGTCATGCCTCCAACGTACTGGCATGCATACCACTATTAAGATGTGGGTGTCACCCTTTGGCACATCAAAAGACGCAAATCAAGACAACGGGCCCACTAGTCATCTCAGGATTAAGATGCAATACAAATGATTGTCAAAAGTGAATCGATTCGCCAAGACAGAATTATTAATCTATATCAATTCACTTTATGTCCCAATCCAACACATCGTTACCTATGACAACGTGCCAATGTTTCTATTCATGGAGTCCTCCTCCGATAGTCAAGACAAACCATCTCCCAATAGGGATATAGACAACATAACAATCTTTACATGAATAAAGCACCCAACTTATGATTTAGACTGTCACCTTAAGAATCGTGTCTTCCGCATAATTTGTCCATCATATGCCCAATTCTTAAAGGTTTAGACCGACCGTCTCAGACTATTGCTTGCTTATCATACATTCAACAAATATGAACGTAAAGAGGACAATATTTGGTATAAATAATAAATTCTTTATTGATAAAAATGTCTCCAAAAACTCATTACATTTTTACTCCATTAGGGCATACATGTCTAACAAGGCCGAACTCTTAAAAATTAGAAATTAATATATATATTTTTTAACAAGTTTCAAAAACTTCAAGTTGCGGAAACAATAAACATACTTAGAAATAAAAACATAAAATAAACATAGTTCCAAAGTTTAAAACTTCTTTTCTTGGCGTCTTCCATTTGCAATTCATCATCCTTAGCTCACACGCCCGTCAATGTCCTCCACCTAATCCATAGTGCTCTTACCTTTATCTGCAACATGATGTAAAACTTAAATAAGCAAACGCTTAGAAAGTACATTTATATCTCACAATTTAAAACATTTTATGTACATCATCATCATCACCATCATCATCACAATAGTGCACTAGGCACATTTTCATAGGAACATATCTTTTATTACATTGACCATATTAAAACTTTATTCATTTTATCTTAAGGGCCCAAGTATTGCACCATAACATCATCTTCATAGGGGCGTCGTCATGAGAGAAGAGGTCCCAAATCAAACATGACATCTTAACATTTCATCATATCATAACTTAACTTAACATTGGGGTGTGCAACACTTATTTAGGTGATACATATATACATATTTATACTTTCATACTTTGAAAAATATTATCATCAAAACATACATAAACTTTCATACCTTAAAAACTTCATAATAATACTTCATGTAAAATCATCATGAGAAATCATCATAAAACCATCATGAACATAGATTTCAAACATTTCATAAACGCATACTTTTTATAAACACATACTTTTCAAAAACTCATCATGTTGTAGGTGAGAATATACTTACTTCAATAAGCTTACTTAACCTTAACTTATAGGTGACGATGCCGCGGTCTCGATGTGCTTACTTCTCATTGTGTTCATGCCATACATTCATAAAATGACAATTAACATTTATTTTCAATGAATTAATGACCAAAACTTAACATCCATTTCATATAACATCAAATACACATTTATTTCTTAAAACATACATTTACAACATATTTCATTAACTTTAAAACATTTAAATAAAACTATCAACACAATTACATTTCTGACCTTCATGAATTCATAACTTAATAACTTTACTTTCACACACAATTTGAGCACCAAATTTCGTAAGAACAAAGTTAACATATAAACACATTACCATGATTTTTATTTGGTCATAAAAATTCCATTTAAAGTCTTAAACAAGTCATACAACTTATATACCAAAAATCTGCCAGCAACAATAACACAGTGAGCAATCCTTAACTCAGGTCTATTTATCACATTTTCATGCCATAGAAAAATCTACAAAAATTATCACAAATAGTAGACACCTAGAATTATAACATATCCAAAAATCAGCTTCAAATAAATTCTATATAATCCAATACATGCATTAAAATACAAAGGTAATAATAATTTTCATTGTGTCAGGTAGTGAGTTTCATACATTTTTCATATTCCAATAAATTAAATAAAATTTCTATGACCCCAAAATTCAGATTACAAGTCATTAACATATAATTACAAAACCACAAAATTTCACATCACCAAATAAAAATCATTAAGTCATTCAAAACTTCATCCAATAACAATCCCTCAATTTCATGGATAAAACAGTCCCAAAAACCTAGTTACAATAAAAATTCCATAACACATAAAATATTAATAAAATCATCACCAAATTTTTCAGTCTAATACTTAACATATATATAAACATATTCCCCAAATTTCGTGGAAAATAACCTTAATTTGTATTATGAACAAAAACGACATTTTTATGTAACATAAACAATTAGCAACAATTTATTATGAGGTGCAGAGCATGATTATTTAATATCTTAGCCTACATGACACCAAATGGCACGAAATTTGGAGCAACAACATATAATATATACATGAAAATCATCTTAAAATTTCAGAGCAAACAAAAATTTGTAGGCAAAGATATAAGGGTCGGAACATAGAGACAATACAACGTTACTATTTAGCATAATTCAGCAGTGAGTGACAGAGAGAAGAAAATTCATAACTTTTCATAGAAAAATCTAATTGAGGTGAAATTTTTAGGGTTAACTCATAACACATACGTTAATAACATATAAAAAATTCAGAGCAAAAAATAATTCCTAGACTAAGATATTGCAGTCATATTGAAGAGAGAAATACAATTTTAGAAATACCGAAAAAAATGAGTTCTTACCTCGAAACGATTTCTCTTCAATCTTCTTTTGAATTCACTCAAAAAGTTCAATATTTGCTCAATTAATAACAAAGAATTTCGAGAGGGAGAAGAAAAAGAAACACGTGATGAAAAGAGAGAAAAATGAGAGAGAGAATACGTGTGAGAGAGAGAGAGCGTGATAAAAATTCATTTACGTGAAAAAAATACTCATACTCTCCATATTTTAATCAGAATTTTCTGATTAAAATCAAGGCAAAATTCGTGGGAAAATGGAGAGGATTGACGGAGAGTCAAAAATTTTGTCACAATTACCATAATTTGGCTTTGAAAAATGGGAAACCTTGTCAATTACATTTAATCAATTCAAAGTCCAACATTAATTTCCTAAAATGAGGAAATTCATCCATAAATAAGCCAATCAATCAAAAATCATCATCAAATTATCCAATCATCCCAATCGTCAATTTTGGGTGATTTCTACTGATTGCTCGTCAGTAGTCTTCGGCATGTCGATCACTCAGTCCGAGCGGCTGAAGGTTTGAGGTTTGGCCTGCCGATTATATACCATCGGCTTGCCGTTCCTAAGGGGTCACTTCGGCCTGCCGAACTAAACCGTCTGGCCTACCGATCTGCCCTAACATACCAAAATTCATCAAAACATTAAATTATCACAAAATTATGATTAAACATATAACATTAATAACATGAACACTTGAGCACATCAATTTCACGTGAACATCATCTGTCATAACACTTAAATAAAATGATTAGCACCATATATCATAACACATATCATAAAATGATTACTTAACATCATTACTAAAATGACATAATCTATTACATGAAAATTGACGGGTGTTATAATTCTCCCTACCTTATAAGAGTTTCATCCTCGAAACTCAGAATAAATGTGGATACTTAATCCTTATATCTTGTTCACGTTCCTATGTGGCTTCTTCCACGTGGTGATTTTGCCATAAAACCTTGACCAATGGAATTTCTTTACTCCTCAAGGTCTTGGTTTTTTGATCAAGAATCTCAACTGGCTTTTCTTCATAGCTCAAGTCTTTTCGTATCTCTAACACTTGTGGCTCAATCACGTGCGTTGGGTCTGGGACATATTTCTTAAGCATCGAAACATGGAATACATCATGCATTGCTGACATCTCTACTGGCAATCGCAACTGATATGCTACTTTACCAATCCGCTTCACTATTTCATAAGGACCAATGAATCTTGGGCTCAACTTGCCCTTCTTACCGAACCTCATAACTCCTTTCATTGGTGCAACTTTCAAGAACATAGATTCACCTACAGCGAATTCTAAGGGTCTTCTTCTTTTATCAGCATAACTTTTCTGACGCCTTTGAGCGGTCTCTATTCTTCTCTGTATCACTTTAATCATCTCAGAGGTTTTGTTGACAAAATCAGTCTTTTTAGTGTTAGTGCTTTCCACCAACTTCTTTTCACTAGCTTCATGCCAACATATAGGTGACCTACATTTCTGCCCATATAGGGCCTCATAAGGTGCCATTCCTATTGTCGCCTGGTAGCTGTTGTTGTAAGCGAACTTCGCTAATGGCAACACTTTACACCAGCTAGTCTTGAAGTCGAGAGTATAGGCTCGAAATATATCCTCTAAAATCAAGTTCGTCCTTTCCGTCTAGCCATTTGTCTAAGGATGAAAAGTTGTACTGAAGTGTAACTTGGTCCTCATTGCAGTCTGAACACTTTTCCAAAACTTGGATGTGAACCTGCCATCACGGTCTGAGATGATAGACTTAGGAATTCCATACAGTCGTACAATCTCCTTGACATAGAGTTTCGCTAACGATTCCATGGAGTAAGTGATCTTGATAGGAATGAAATGCGCCATCTTCGTCAATCGATCCACAACGACCCAAATAGCATCATAACCGTTCATAGTCCTAGGCAATCCGGTAATGAAATACATTGCAATATCCTTCCATTTCCATTCCAGTATTTGAATTGACTGTAAATCACCGCTAGGTCTTTGATGTTCAACTTTAACTTGCTGGCATATTAAACATTTCTTTACATACATAGCAACATCACATTTCATTCCAAACCACCAGAAGTTATCTCTTAGATCATTATACATCTTTGTTGCACCTGGATGAATTGAGTAACGAGTGTCATGAATTTCTGCTAAGATTCTTTCCCTTAGGCCATCAACGTTGGGAACACATAAGTGGTCTTTGAGGTACAGAGTTCCATCATCCGCAATTCGAAACTCTTCACATTTCCCTTCCTTCTTTTCCTGTTTAATCCTTGCAAGGCTTACATCTTCATCTTGCTTACACCGAATCTCATTGTGCAGCGTTGGAGCAAGAGTAAGTGCTGATAGCTAGCCTATGACAAATTCCAAACCAAAGTCCTGAATTTCCTTTCTCAAAGGCTGAGACATTGCTTGCATTGACATCATTGTAGCCGTTGACTTCCTATTTAAAGCATCAGCCACTCGGTTAGCCTTTCTAGGGTGATATAGGATTTCACAATCATAATCCTTCACCAACTCTAGCCATCTCTGCTGTCTCATGTTCAGATCTTTCTGAGTGAAGAAGTACTTTAGGCTTTGATGATCAGTGAAGATTTTGCATTGGACCCTATATAAATAATGTCTCCATATTTTCAGTGCGAAAACGACTGCTGCCAGCTTAAGGTCATGAGTAGGATAGTTTTTCTCGTAATCCTTTAATTGTCTCGACGCATAGGTAATCACCCTGTCATTCTGCATTAGAACAGCACCGAGGCCCATCTTAGATGCATCACTGTAAATTACAAATCCATCACTGTCTTCAGGAATGGCCAATACTGGAGCTGTCGTTAGCCTCTTCTTTAGTTCTTGGAAACTCTTCTCGCATGCTTCCATCCATTCATACTTCTTTCCTTTGCATTTTAGATTCGTGAGTGGTGTTGCTATCTTAGAAAAGTCTTCCACAAATCTCCGGTAATAACCAGCTAGGCCCAAGAACCTTCTGATCTCACTTGCGTTCAACGATTGCTTCCAGTTGAGAATAGCCTCTTCCTTAGCATGGTCAACCATAATCCCTTCCTTTGATATTACATGGCCCAAGAAGGAAACCATATCAAGCAATTCGCACTTGGAGAACTTCGCATATAGCTTGTGCCTCCTTAATGTCTCCAACACAATTCTTAGATGTTCCTCGTGTTCTTCTTGACTCTTTGAATAAACACAAATATCATCGATAAACACAATAACAAATTTATCGAGAAAGTCTTTGAATACCCGATTCATCAGATCCATGAAGGCTGCAGGCGCATTCGTTAAACTAAAAGGCATAACCATAAATTCATAGTGACCATACCTCGATCTAAAGGCTGTCTTAGGAATGTCCCTTTCTTTAATCTTCAGTTTGCGATATCCTGACCGTAAGTCAATCTTCGAGAACACAGATGCACCCTTTAGCTTATCAAACAAGTCATCAATTCGAGGCAATGGATACTTGTTCTTGATTGTCACCTTGTTTAATTCTCTATCATCGATGCAGAGTCTCATAGTGCCATCCTTCTTCTTCACAAACAAGACTGGAGCTCCCCATGGTGAGTGACTCAGCCTAATGAAACCTTTGTTAAGCAGTTCTTTTAGTTGCACGTGAAGCTCCTTTATCTCTACTAGGGCCATTCTATATGGTGCCTTTGAAATCGGGTCTGTGCCTGGAGTGAGCTCGATCTCAAATTTGATTTCTCTATCAAGAAGTAGGCTTGACAAGTCATCTGGAAACACATCTAAAAATTCATGTACTACTTCCACATCTTCTATCCTTGTCTTTTCTTCTTGGCTTTTATCTACAATATTTGTTAAGTAACCCATGCAGCCGCTAGCTAGCAACTTCCTTGCTTTCATAGCTAAGAAAAACATACTGGGTTTTTTCCTAGACTCGCCAACATATACAAACTTCGGTTCACCTTCTAGTTGAAAAATCACCTTTCGTTTCCGACATTCAATGGAAGCATTATACTTGCTCAGAAAATTCATTCCAAGAATCATATCATAATCGCACATGTCGATCACTATGAGGTCGATAAAAAGTTCCCTTTAAGCAATTCGTAAGGGTACAGTACACAAACAATGCATAGATATCATCACTTCCCTAGTGGGTAGTGTCGTAGTGAATCCCTATCTCATAGGCTTTAAGTGAACCCCTAACTTCTTTGCAAAATATGAAGATACAAAAGAATGTATAGCACCCGTATCAAAGAGAACATATGCATTATTACATAAGCTTGTTATCTGACCTGTGACTACATTTAAAGCTTTAGCAGCCACCTGTTCTTTCGTCATGGCATAGATGCGGGCATTTATAGGTGGGCCTTCAAGTTTTCCTTGACTAATTAGTGGCTCTTCAAGGGAGGCTTACATTTGGTGAAGCTGGGCTGGAGGAGCTTTCTATAGGGCTTGAACTTGGGCATTCATTTGTCTAGGGCAGTTTTTGGCAAAGTGACCTTCTTGTCCATAAATAAAACAGCGATTAGATACCTGACGACATTCTCCAAGATGATTTCTCCCACATTTGGCATATGATTGAAACTGCTTGTTGTTATTGTTGGACTAGCCGCCATTAAACCTCTTGTTACCTTGGCCCTGTTGGTTCTGAGGGTAGCCCTTCCTTTTGTTGTTCCTCCAGCGCTGGCTGTTGTTGCTGTTGTTGTTCTGGTGTGGAGGGCAGTTCTAGGTGCTTACATAATTTGTCGACTGACCTGGCTGAGGCTGGCTCCTTCTTAACTTCGACAAGTGGAATTCAACTCGTTGCGCTCTCAAGACAACCTGTTCCTAGCTTCTAGGTGGACTGGCCCCATCAACAGTTGCAGCAATCTCTGGCCTAAGGACTCTGATCAACTTTCAGATCCTTTCATTTTTGTCGCTAACCATCCCTGGGCAAAGGCGAGCTAGCTGATCAAACTTGGCTACCACATCTGTTACTGACATGTCTCCTTGTCGTAGATTCTCGAACTCGTCATAATGTTTCTTGGTAATGTTCATGTGGAAGAACTTCGTATTGAACTCATGAATGAAGTCAGCCTATGACATTTCTTCTACATTCCTGCTCTATTCGATGCCATCCCACCAAATCCTGGCCTCTATGGTAAGGCAGTATGATGCACAAAGAACCTTCTCGTTATCCGTGAAGCCCATGAGTCTTAGTGTGGCCTCTATTGTCTTTAGCCATCCTTGAGCAACAAGTGGATCCTTGAAACCTTCAAAATCCACTGGCTTGACCCTCTTCCATCTAACTAGCAAAGGTTCCTGATAGATTGCTTTGGCTCAACAGCAAGAGCTGGGACTTCATTGACTTGTGGCTAGGGAGGAGGAGGAGGAGGAGCATCATTGCCTCGTCGTTCGTCGTTGCGGCCGTTGGCCCTTAATTCAACAATCTCTCTTCTTTGCTCCTCTAGTTATTTTTGTAACTCAGTGATCATCGTTGTTAACATCTCATTGGTTTGTGTGCGGGTTTGTATCATTTGGTAGCCGTCCATAGTTAATTTTCTAAAAGGATTAGGAATTTAAGGAATAGTCTTCTAACTTATAAGACAGGTTTCACTACTAAAGCATTAATCATCAAACATCTAAACCTTATCCTTATCATCATACTTGCATCTTAACATTAAAAGTTAAACACACTTACTTGGAGGACTTGGACTGACGTGTGGCAGTATGAATTGAAAACAGAAATTCGCTCTGATACCAAAGCCTATTATACCCCCTTTACGGACGTCACAGATGTTGTTATATTCATTTCGTAATACTTTTATTAATAAGATAAACTATTTAATTAACAGGTAATTTGAAAACATAACCCAAGATCCATATTACTCAATTATAAACACTCATTAAATAGTTTATCAATATCAAAGCAAACTAAATAAACTTTTAAAAACATCTTTAAAATCTATATACACAGTTTGGCAGGCCAACCTTAAGACTTTGGCAAGCCGAACTCGATTGGCAGGCAGAAGGTCATCCATCGATAGGCCGATACAGAGTAATCAGCAGGCCAATCCATACATCGGCAGTCCGACCAGTAATGGTCGGTAGGCCGAACTCTTAAAAATTAGAAATTAATATATTTTTTTTAACAAGTTCCAAAAACTTCAAGGTGCGGAAACAATAAACATTCTTAGAAATAAAAACATAAAAATAAACATAGTTCCAAAGTTTTAAAACTTCTTTTCTTGGCGTCTTCTATTTGTAATTCATCATCCTTAGCTCACACGCCCGTCAGTGTCCTCTACCTAATCCATAGCTCTCTTATCTTTATCTGCAATATGATGTAAAACTTAAATAAGCAAACGCTTAGTAAGTATATTTATATCTCACAATTTAAAACATTTTATGTACATCATCATCATCACCATCATCATCATAATAGTACACTAGGCACATTTTCATAGGAATATATCTTTCATTACATTGACCATATTAAAACTTTATTCATTTTATTTTAAGGGCCCAAGTGTTGCACCATAACATCATCATCATAGGGACGCTGTCATGAGAGGAGAGGGGTAGCTAATCCCAAACCAAACATGACATCTTAACATTTCATCATATCATAACTTAACTTAACATTGGGGTACTGTCCAACACTTATTTAGGTGATACATATATACATATTTATACTTTTTTGCTTTGAAAAACATTATCATCAAAACATGCATAAACTTTCATACCTTAAAAACTTCATAATAATACTTCATATAAAATCATCATGAGAAATCATCATAAAACCATCATGAACATAGATTTCAAACTTTTCATAAACGCATACTTTTCATAAACACATACTTTTCAAAAACTCATCATATTGCAGATGAGAATGTACTTACTTCAATAAGCTTAATTAACCTTAACTTGTAGGTGACGACGCTGCGGTCTCGATGTGCTCACTTCTCATTGTGTTCATGTCATACATTCATAAAATGACAATTAACATTTATTTTCAATGAATTAATCACTACAACTTAACATCCATTTCATAGAACATAACATACACATTTATTTCTTAAAACATACATTTACAACATATTTCATTAACTTTAAAACATTTAAATAAAACTATCAACACAATTACGTTTTTGACCTTCATGAATTCATAACTTAATAACTTTACTTTTACACACAATTTGAACACCAAATTTTGCAAGAACAAAGTTAACATATAAACACATTACCATGATTTTTATTTGCTCATAAAATTCTATTTAAAGTCTCAAACAAGTCATACAACTTATATACCAAAATCTACCAGCAACAATAACATAGTGAGCAATCCTTAACTCAGGTCTATTTATCACATTTTCATGCCATAGAAAAATCTAAAAAAATTATCACAAATAGTAGACACCTAGTATTATAACATATCCAAAATCAACTTTAAATAAATTTTATATAATCCAATACATGCATTAAAAGACAGAGGCAATAATAATTTTTATTGTGTCAGGTAGTGAGTTTCATATATTTTTCATATTCCAATAAATTAAATAAAATTTCTATGACCCCAAAATTCATATTACAAGTCATTAACATATAATTACAGAACCAAAAAATTTCACATAACCAAATAAAAATCATTAAGTCATTCAAAACTTCATCCAATAACAATCCCTCAATTTCATGGATAAAACAATCCCAAAAACCTAGTTACAATAAAAATTCCATAACACATAAAATATTAATAAAATCATCACCAAATTTTCCAGTCTCATACTTAACATATATATAAACATATTCCCCAAATTTCGTGGAAAAATAACCTTAATTTGCATTATGAACAAAAACAACATTTTTATGTAACATAAACAATCAGCAACAATTTATTATGAGGTGTAGAGCATGATTATTTAATATCTTAGCCTACATAACACCAAATGGCACAAAATTTGGAGCGACATCACATAATATATACATGAAAATCATCTTAAAATTTCAGAATAGACAGAAATTTGTAGGCAAAGATATAATGGTCGGAACATAGAGACAATACAACGTTACTGTTTAGCATAATTCAACAGTGAGTGATAGAGAGAAGAAAATTCATAACTTTTCATAGAAAAATCCAATTGAGGTGAAATTTTTAGGGTTAACTCATAACACATACATGAATAAAACGAAATTCCTAGACTAAGATATTGTAGTCAGATTGAGGAGAAAAATACAATTTCAAAAATACCGAAAAAAATGAGTTCTCACCTCGAAATGATTTCTCTTCAATCTTATTTTGAATTCACCCAAAAATTTCAATATTTACTCAATTAATAATAGAGAATTTCGAGAGGGGGAAAAAAAAGAAACACTTGATGAAAAGAGATAAAAATGAGAGAGAGAATTCGTGAGAGAGAGAGAGAGAGCGTGATAAAAATTCGTTTACGTGAAAAAAATACTCATAGTCTCCATATTTTAATTAGAAATTTCTGATTAAAATCAAGGCAAAATTCATGGGAAAATGGAGAGGATTAAGGGAGAGTCAACAATTTTGTCACAATTACCATAATTTGCCTTTGTAAAATGCGAAACCTTATCAATTACATTCAATCAATTCAAAGTCAAATATTAATTTCCTAAAATGAGGAAATTTATCCATAAATAATCCAATCAATCAAAAATCATCATCAAATTATCCAATTATCCCAATCGTCAATTTTGGGTGATTTCTGCTGATTGCTCGTCAGCAGTCTTCGGCCTGCTGATTACTCAGTCCGGCTGGCCGAAGGTTTGAGGTCCGGCCTGCCGATTATATACCATCGGCCTGCCGTTCCTAAGAGGTTACTTCGGCCTGTCAAACTAAACGGTCCGGCCTGTCGATCTGCCCTAACATACCAAAATTCATCAAAACATTAAATTATCACAAAATTATGATTAAACATATAACATTAATAACATGAACACTTGAGCACATCAATTCCACGTGACCGTCAGCTGTCATAACACTTAAATAAAATGGTTAGCACCATATATCATAACACATATCATAAAATGATTACTTAACATCGTTACTAAAATGACATAATCTGTTACATGAAAATTTGTGGGTGTTACAAAGTAGGTCCCACATAAGCTTTTTAATAGTCTAAATTTATATTGACAGTTTTTTTACTATACCGCGGTATATGTCTCATACTACTAGCATTCTTTCCTATACTGTTTCATGGTCCACAAGCTTCCACGTCGTCCACATAGTTTAATTCCTATGTTGCTTAGTTTTAGAGAGTCTAATTTGAATATTGTATTACTTTATACAATATAATTTCTATACTGTTTAATTTTATGCAGTATAATTATTATACTACATAACTTTATTAGTGTAATCTTTACATTGTATTATTAAAATTTGAAGACATTCTGCAACAATTAAGACTTTTAGTTTATTTTTATTTCATTCTTTTCTTGTTTAAGACTATTACATGATTTTTAATCTTAAAAATCTCATTTTCACCTAATGGAATTTTTTGTAAAAATAGGATTTAAATAATAATCCTCATGACATCAAAATTGCTCGTTAAATTCAACAAATTTTTGAGCATAAAATTTGACTCACAAAATTTGTACATATTTACTTAATATAATCCTTAATTATTGCATACTTAATGCACTAAAAATTCTCAGGTTTAATGAAATCAAATGTGTTAGCTAGAGCATAGATTTCCTATACAATTATATATTAAGCAATACTAGTATGTACATACTTTGTGGTATCGTTCCATAAACTCGTTATCTATCACAACTAGTAGTTGTTGTAAAAGATATAAGAGCCATGAAACATTAATAGGCCTTTTAGTATGTAGGTTCAAAACCATTTAAGGCAGTTAAAACTATGGAGGGGGTTCAAATTGGCGTTTGGTGAAATAATAACTTAAGCCAGTTCAAACCATAGATGCGGTTTTAAACCGGCGACGACCCTCAAAATCCAAACTTTATACCCTTCAAGTTTACATGGTTTGAACAATTTTTTATAGTAAAACTATTCTTATTCTTGTTTTTCTTTCATAAAATATAGTTTTCTGACCACAAGTTCTCGTTTTAAACTTGATGTAATATTTTATTCTCATTTTAAACCTTTTTGTTCCAAACTGTCGTTTAAACCACACAGTTTAAAATCCATAGTTTAAACCATAAAATTCTAAACTACACCATTCCGAACCCGCGTATCAAACGAACATAAATATCTCCTGAGTTAGAACATTGTGCATGAGAGAAATTAATTATAGTTTGTTTTGCTTAAAACTGGCTACATGCGTAGTTGATAGCCAAGGGAAGAAGAACCACAAAACAGAGACGCTTAAACATTTCTCTTGGTTGTTAAGGCCAAATTATTGTACTTGCTAAGTGGCAGAGTACTTCTACTTCCATGGGAAAAACACTAAATTCTTTTCTTAAAATATATACAAATAAAAAAAAAATAAAAAAGCGTGAACATTCAATGGGAATCTTAGTGTGAGTTATAGTTACCCTGGAAAATCACAAATTTAAAAGATTATTGTAGGGGGAAAAAACCTCAAACGTGGGAGCGGCTGCCCCACTTGTCTATGTGCCTCCACTACTGCTTGCAAACTATTAAATGTATGACTAGTAACGAAGCAAAATATTTACACGCCAACAATTTTAATCCCAGACGTACGTGAAAGTCCAATTTGAGGTTAATCAATTAACACTTGAATTTTGGCGCATCTGTACACATGAAACACTCGGTTGTCCATCCATATGCTTTACCATGTATACAATGCTAGGGCTTCCTCAACAATACGAGGAAGCAAATGAAAAAATAAAAACCCTTCTTCGACTAATTGTCTCTTATCTATCAGTAGAAATAGATTACAGATGTCTTTTGTTCTTCCCTTTAGGCATCAACATAATACAAACAGTGCAGAAATTAATCACAGTGTTTGCAGCATAGACATGGCTAGAGCTGTTGCTGAGATGGATACAGTGATTTGTATTACAGAACATAAAAATAATTCCGAACCACTTGAAGGGGGATTTGCTTTGCATGGCAGGATCTGTGGGTGATAGTTGGAAAGAAGGGTAGTTGTGATAGCTATAGTTCCTTTGAGGTAAAGAGGGTTAAAAAATAGTGGGTTGTGCAGTCTCACATCACCTAAGAATGGTCATACTAGTGGTTCATAAGTAAGGGTCAAGCCCAAGAACAAAACCATGAGGGTTTAGCCCTAAAGTGGACAATAATATACCAAGTAGAGGTGCGGTGTTGCAGTGGTATCAGAGACTTGATCTAGCTGGAAGTATAGCCAATGGTATGAGGCCTTTCAGGGTGAAGCCCATGAGTAAAACTGTAAGGGTCTAAGCCCAAAGCAAACAATATCATGCTAAGCAGAGGTGCAAGTCGTTACAGTAGTAGACTGATTATTCAAGGTCTAACAGGCTATACCAAGCCTGAGGATAATTACATAATTGTATATTCTAGTTTCTTTTTCTCAATTTATTCCTCTATTCTTAAAAATTACAAAGATATCATTTGAGTTTTAAAAACTTATTTCAATTTTATTCTCAAGAATAGAAAATATTGGGCAAAATATCTTGATTACCTTTAAAATGCTATGAAAAATAATTTATATATTAAAAACAAAAAAAATTTAAAACAGACATCAAATTTCAAAAAAATATCTTAAGTTTTACGACTTTTTAAATTGTAAAATATTTTTTAAAAATTTTTTTCAAAAAGAAATATATATTTCATAAACTAATTAAGTTTAATTAAGGATATTTAATCTTATTTTCATGTTTTTTCAGTCAAAAAAATCTGCAAGGAATAAAATTGAGTAAGTTTTTCAAATTCAAATTGTACCTTTATAGTTTTTAAAAACAAAAGGATAAATTAAGAAATAATAAAAACTATGAGTTATAGTAATGTAATTAACCCTCTTTTAAGGGAATTATCATTTGTTTTATTATTTACTTTTAGTTTTTTTTTTCTCTCATTTAAATTTTTATCCATATCAGGGCCATTTCTTTATCGAGTCAGTTCAAATTGCTTCAACTTCAGTATGTATGTTACTAATTTGCAGGAAGGTTGAGGTCAGAGACAGGGCAAAGTGGGGAGATTCTAATAAATGGATGTAAACGGACTCTGGCTTACCGATTAATGTATAAAGAAACCAACGTACAAAAGACATCTATGTATGTCTTTTGGCTGCGGATTACATGAATTTTTATTACACAGACACCATAAATCTATGCTTTAAAAAATATTTTTATGTGTTAATTAATCTGTCGAATTGGAGTCATTACGAAAACCTTGATCCTTTGGGTTCCAAGAATGAAGCTTCGAAGAGGAGAAAGAGGCATACAAAGAATGCATGTACGATTTACAACTAACCTTTGCTTTGATAAATAGAATACTATGTTGTTTAAGTATTAGAACACGTAAGGAAAAGAAAAATATAACCTTTCTTCTTTTCTTTTTTTTTTTTAATTCTAGTTACTAGAAGTAAAATTTAAGGGAAGGATTAAAAATGTATGTTGGTCAATTAATTAACATTCACCAACATTGACAGTTTTCTAATTATAATATGAAGAAAAATGAGTAATTTTGTCATTCAAATTAAAATGATTCATACTTCCTCTTACCAAAGTCCATCAAAATTATATAAAGGAAGATTTTACTTAAATAGCAGTTTTACATTAAATAATTAAGATAAATAGTAGGTTTTAGAAATATTTGAAGTAAATGACAACAAATGCTAATTTACTTGGTAAGTTATTACTTGTATAATATCGATTTTTTAGCTAGTAAATTTTCTATTTATCTATCAAATTTGTTATTTATTAGAAATATTTTTAAATTTTATTACCTCTTAACCTTTTAAGCTTTTGGGATGGATTGGTAAGTATTTGTTTGATAGGTTCTAATTACATTCCGAATCAATTTTTTTCTCATAAAGATTTAAATTTTCTGTTTAAACTTTGTTTAAACGAGCCAAATAACAATTTCTTTCACTTAGGCTTTCGTAACACAGGGCGATACTTTGATAGCAACCTTAACGGTGGGAGAAGCAGTCCACTGTTCAGCACAACTTCAACTACCAGACTCAATGCCAGTGTCGGAGAAGAAGCAGAGGGCCAATGAGACAATACGAGAGATGGGTCTGCAAGAAGCGTTCAACGCTTGGATCGGTGGTTGGGGAGTGAAAGGATTAAGCGGCGGGCAGAAGAGGAGATGCTGTTGAGAAACTCACTCGGGCTTGATAGCTTCGCTTGTAACTTGGATCAGAGGAGCGGAGATCGGAGAACTATAATCGCTTCCATTCACCAGCCGAGCTCTATGTCTTTCGAATTTTTGATAATCTATGCTACCGGTAAGACGGTGCATTTTGGTCCTGCTTCTAAAGCAAATGAGGTAAGAGCTTCATATAATTTCCTTGAAAAAAATTAGACCTACATATTGATACACTTATAAACACATATAAGGCTTCCAAAGGTTACGAGCAAGTTCGAAGTCACATAGCTGACATATGTAAACAGGTATATATAGTTAAACGTGCAAGAAAATCTTAACAGTTTTTCGTTTCATACATATCAATAAATTTAAAGGATAATGAAGTGATAAATTCCTTAATAGTACTTATATTTATATTTTTGTTCTTGAAGTAAAAAGTTTAGCGATTGAATCCCTTAAAATAATCTTTATTTTTTCATATAATCCTTCACTTAATTGGTGTTTGGAAGGTGGTGGGAACCACTTTTACTGTAACATATGAGAACTTTACATTGTAGCAATTTTTTTAATTGTTACTGTAGCATGTGAGAGCTTTTTACTGTTCATAACTGATTTTGTGGTGGGAACCGCAGTTCCCACCACTTTGCCAAACACCCCCAATATTGTTGAACTAATTAATTGGTCTACCATACATATAATGGACTTTAATTAATAGTTGAAAATTTAATATTGATTGAATTTAAATTACAAGAAAACAACAAATTGAGAATTCAAAGAATGATTTGGAAGGAAAGAAATAAAATAAAGAAATAAAGGAGCAAAAGTGATTAAAATTAGGTGGACAGGAACTAGAAAAAAGATTTGATAATTAACGAATATTATTATTGCTTGATATGGAGTGACACAGACAGCAAGTACTAAACAGTATTAATCATGAATGTTGGCACTATAAAGCATCATTGAAGAAGAAGAGAAGACATGCTAGCTTCCTCAATCAGTGTCTGGTGCTTACAAGAAGATCCTTCAAAAATATGCATCGGGATTCAGGCTACTATTGGATGCGCATCTGTATCTATGTCTTATTGTGTTCAGGTCTGGGAATTTTGGATCGGGATATTGGCTCTAGTTACGATTCAATTTGGGTATACAGAATGATTGGATTACTGTCTCCATTTTTAGGTTTACAAGAAAATTTTTTAGATAATTATTTAAGTTGTATTTATTAATTTTTATGCTTTCTTTGTTCTAGGCAGGGGTTCACTATTCATAACTTCATTCTTAACTTTAATGACCATTGGTGGATTTCCTTCCTTCGTGGAAGACACATTGAAGGAGTATTTTTCTCTTTATCCTGGTTGTGTTAGTGTCTAATAGTGTTTGCATGCATGAACGCTTTTATCATTTTAGTCCTTGTTTAAACTGGGTGTTCGAACGAGAAAGACTAGACAGGCACTATAGCGCAGCAACATTCGTGATAGCCGACGCAATTTTGGGAGGCGGCTTTTACCGATTACCTAGTGATTTTCGCAATCAATTTTGGAGCTACCCTTTACTCTATGTTTCTTTTCAAAGGTATGCTTACCAGGGATTGTTCAAGAATGAGTTTGAAGGTTCCAAATAGGGAAGTTGGAGGAGGAGCCATGACAACTGGAGAAGAGATATTGAGGTATGGATGGCAGGTTAACATGAGCCATTCGAGGTGGATTGATCTTGCTGTGTTGTTTGGAATGGTTGTTTTCAGTAGGGTTTTGTTCTTGGTCGTTCTCAAGGCCGCCGAAAAAGTTAAAGAGCTATAACACAGCGATTTGGTGCATGCCCAACACACAAATTATGGAGAATCCTACTGCTACACCATTGGATGGGAAGGAAATAGCATGAGTTATTTATACATTTATTTACACATATTTAAGATGCAAGGGACAAAGAAAAAAAAACACATAGAGGTAGGGAAGAAAAGCCAGAAATTTTAGAAAACATACTAACATTATCATATAAAAATAAAACTTGTGGAATTCATAACTCATCAAACGACATTTATCAAAACCAATATCTTGGTTTCACACAACTTGGAAAATATACCATTCAAAACTTAGAAGTTTTGCAAATCAGAACCAAAGCATAAGTCCTATCATAGCCATAAATTAAACTAATTCATAAATTAAACTAATTCGATAACCCACTTTGGTGCCACCATGCCAAGCCTCCTCTATCCTAGAGCTTAGTTCTTACCTTTATATGCAACATGCGAATAAACTAGACTAAACGAAATGCCTAGTAAGTACATCCATAATCTAGCTCACAAAAAAATTTATCATAAGTTTTCAGTGTATTCTTGGAATAAATAAATAAATAAATAGATGAAAGAAAATGCTATCAAAAATGGTGTTTATATAGTATAGCGTAAATTTCACAAGGTCATTATAAGATGTAAAGTATTTCATAATTAATAAAATAATTCCTTTTATTCTTCTATATGTATGTCTTGTTGAATATATGTATATATGTAAATATCATAAAGGTTCTAATACTTGTAAAAGTAAATATTCATGTATATAAAGTGTTCATAATACAGAGGATATAATTATGTGTACTTAGTGTAAACTTTGGTTTAATATCAGTAGATAAAGTTAGACATTTTATCTTGCTTAAGATTGTAATGTCGTCTATTCTTTATTTGGTAGAATAATCTTATTTTGATTATAGTAATGTGATGATTACTGTATAGAGACATCAGTGTGTTTAAAACACATTAAATCTGGACCAAGATAGAATTTAAGTTCTTATGTAATTCCATAACAAGAAATTAGCATTCTATCAGTTTAATCATTTTATGAAGCATACCTTAATTTTGACGTGATTACTGAACTCACATCTATGTATTATGTCTTTTGATTGCCAATGAGTTAGATCCATAAATACAATCAATAACTCAATATATTAGAGACATAGTATTATAGTAGCTAGGAACACTACTCACAGACAAGGAATCCACAATTCCTACTGGATAGGATGATACGCTAATATTCTCATGAGTGTTAATTTAAGAACTTGGATGAATAGTACTTGCTATTTGATATGAGCTATCAAATATTACCCAAATCCTCATTTATGATTTGTTCATAAATAGGTCGCCCATTAGAGAATTAACAGGACTCATCTACAAAAAAGTAAGTGGAGAGGTTGAATGGAAATCTATAAACTTAACTGTAATTATGAATATTATTATGGAGGGTATTATCACATGGTAGATGATTATATCCATAGAAGACCTTGTTGATGACATTTTATGTTTAATGTTCTACATAATTTTGTATATAATTTAAGAGTGCAACCTTAATTTATGATAGCAGCACAAACTAAAGTTAAAAATTATCATTAATTTAATAGTGAGATAATTAAATTATAAATAATTATTAGAACTTAAATTATACATGTCCATTAGATTCCTTTGTTAGCTTCAAAATATTATTTTAGATGGATCAATGAAAATTTTCTTGGATTAATTTTGTCTATAGAGACAAAATGGTAATTTCACACAGCAATCCACCAAGATTGTGAGTGGCACCACACACTAGAACTTTGGGAGTTAGATGGCACCACATCCATGATTTTAGGAGACAAATATCTTACGTGATTTTCATGTAATCTATTTGTTATCTTGTTGCAGATAAAAACCTTTTTCAAGAATTGAATAGATTATGTATATAATTATTTAAATTATTAGATAACTTAAATAATTAAGAAAATCATGGAAAGTATTTATTTTAAAAGAGGATAAATAATATCTCAGTTTGAACTAAAATCAGATTTCAGAAAGATACTAGATAAATACAAAATCACACAATTAGAGGTGGCTATAACACGTGTCACACTACCACTGGAGGAAGGAAGATCACGCCCACCCTTGGTGGAGTTGGCATGATCTGTAGAGAATCCTAGGAGGATTCTACTTCAACATCTTAGCTTGTGTGTGCCTATAAATAAACCATATGAAGGATCTATTTTTGGTAGATTTTTCTCTAGCCTCAATCAAGTGTTCTTTGACCTCTCCTCTTTAAAGTTTAAAGAACCTACGTTGAACAAAGTTGGAAGGAGATAATCTAAGAGATTTCATAAGTGCCCACACACCAATTGATCCAAAGAAAGAAGAATAGCAAGGAAAGTCTAGAGGTTTTGGAACACTTAATCATCCAAAGCTATTTTTAAACACATAAGTTTGTGTTTCTGTTCAATTATTATATATAGCATCATAAGAAAGATGTTGAAAGTTTAACAAAAATTTTAAAAACTCTATTCTGCTGTGTTTTTCTTATGTTTTGAGTTTCATCTAAACAGATACCTAATATAATATCACAAAATTATTCTTTAAAACTTTCTTTGAAAATATTCTTTCTAAAGCACTTTTTTCTTTCTTATCTTGTCTACTAGTTGGGCCCTACGCAATGTACTAATGTATGCAACCATGATAAGAGTGAGATTGCAAGCTCCAAACCTATCAAGGCAACTTATCTAACAGGCCTTGGCACAACTCCATCTTAGTGAGGACCTAATGGCTTGGGACATAGTGGGATATGTTCTAGCACATGTGTAATGCCCAATTAACTCACAATTAGCCAATAATAAACACCTTGCGTATATATACATTTAACGAACATATGTTATTGAATTACAAACATAAAAAAAGCATATCTTACGAGCATAAGTAGTCATTATTTTTAAGATTGAGTCATACATAAAGGTGCTTATATTCATAAATATGACATTGAATTATTAATATATGATCTAACATGTTTTTAAAAAGTTCTAATTGCAATGAAAAACTAGGTTTCTTAGTAAGGAAAATTAGTGTTCTAAACGGTTATGAATTGATTAAAAAGTTTGTTTCCACTTTAAATACAATCTAAACTGATTGTTTTCCCTAGTTATACCTTGAAAATAGCTAAATTTCATTAGAATTGAAAAGATGCAAAAATGGTGCAATTTGATTAACTAGGTTATAGAAACTTAAATTGTACTTATTTGTACTTGATTTTATTGCCTAAATCTCAACTTCCGCCTCTTATTCAGCATCCTTTCCACATGTTAAAATCTTGAAAAATATGGCAAAAGCTCCCAAGCAAGCTCCCCCTTCACTTACCTGATTTTGACCAAGTCAAATAAACTAGAATGTACTTTTTTGCTTCCTTCTTTCTCCCACAGCCCTGAAAACATCCACAACCCTTGTCTTTCAATTTCTCTTCATTTTCAAAGTCCTCAAGCCAACAAAAACTAAAACTAAGTCATAGAAATTTGGGTTATACAAAACAGCCCTTGTTTTCACCTTTTTAAGCTTGAAATTAGTGGATTTTAAGCTTTCTAAAGCCCTTGAATCTGAACCCCTGCAAGGTATTTTATTTTTATATAACTTTATGATGAATTAATGGTGATTTGATGCAATTTTAAAATTAGTTCTCTATTTTTAAAGTTAGAAATTCATATTTAATGTATTTGAAGCAAAATTAAGCTAGTTGGTTAGTTTCTTTACAAAATTGATAATCTTGGGGAATCTAATTATTTCTTTTATTTCTTTTGATTCTAAATGTTAAGTGATTTTGAATGCTTATAAATAGGTGGAAATTAGTTATAATGTTTTTTTTGAATCTATGGAAATAAAATGCAAAACTAGGCTAAGTAGAAAATCAAGTTTGTACAATGCTTGATTCTTGTGTATTGGGTTATTTTTGTAAGATTATGTACTTTCTTCAATGATATTTAAATTTTGGAAATTATGGTGATTCATTAAAAACTTGATTTGTCTAAAAAATTGTAAAATTGTTATGTGTTTGATATTTTGTAATTGGTAGCAAGAATGTATAGATATACATGTTTGTTGATATAATTGAATATTTAATCTCTATGTTTAATCATATTTCTATTAACATAGCATGTTCCTTGGCCAAAGGTGTATGTTGTGACATTTTTATGCTTAGCCCATTTTATGTTTGAATTTCTACAAAACTATTGTAATATGAACTTATAACATAATCCAATTAGTTTGTTTATTAAAGAATTGAATTGTATACGATTTTATGATGTTAGGCATTTTAGCACATTTTATCTTCTAAGAGGATTGATATTTTAACTCAACCTAAATTGGACTTGAGATAAGTAGAAACTATTATTTACTGTATTACAAGAACTATGCCAAGTTATGTTTTATTGGAATGTTGTTATTTAGGAATGATATAGATTGTTGAACAGCATTCATGATTTATGACATTTACATTAGAACATGTGATATGTTCTAAAAAGGGAATGAGTTTTTTTTTTTAAACTAAAATAGGGATATGGTGCTTAATTGGTGGTTGGGTAGGCATGGAATACCGATGGGACCGACGGATCCAACCAAGGGTGGTGAATATGTTGAAGTTCAAAAATCAAGATAACAAAAGCAACAAAGATTGAGACTGAATATGGTAAATACCAAAGGTCTAAAGAACAAGATGGAAACCCCATATTATTATTATTGTATTCTCCAAATTATGATGAACAAGTTCCTAAAACCATGGCCTTTCATTACTAATTAAGTACTGTAACACCCTAAATTTTAAGCTAGGGGTCTAGTTCAAATTATATGAATATGTGTTTTTTATTTTTTACCACTTATGCATTTATTTATTTATTTATTATTTATTATTATTTTTACCTTATGAAATTGCCATGTGTTTATGGGATGATAGAACTTCATGCAAATGTGTTATATATATATCTTGTATGTTAATTTATAAGTATTAATACGTTTATATATATATAGAAATATATAAATTTTCTAAATATAAATAAACGTTAATTTATATGTTAATTGTAAGTTAATTTACAAGTATTATATATATATATATAAACGTTATATTCTATATATAAATATTTCTATATATATACTTATCTTTACGTAATATAAGAATTAATATGTTTCTATGTATAAGGTTAATTCGTATAAAAATAAAAGAAAGGAAAGTTATGTTATATATTAATGTAATGTGTACAATATTTTGTACTATTGTATAATTGTAGTGAACAATGACTATTAATATTTTATAATTTATATGTGTTTTTGTGTGAATGTAAATTATATATATGAGTGTGTGTAATTGATATAGTTGCCGTGTGAGTATGAATAGCAAGTGGGAAGTAATACATTATTGATGTTATATTTTTTTTAATGTAATGTGCACTATATGTGTAAGTTACAATGTTTGGTGGCTGTGTATGACTTTGAGAAAGTAGATAATGACTAACATAATTTATGTATATGTGAGTGTGTTTGTTGCGGTATAATTTTGATTTATTGGCATATTATCTTCTCTTGCCTTATTCCATATGGGGGAATAGTTGGCTTTTTATGTGATTGGATAATGATTGTTGATTGATTGGCCTATTTTTGGATTTATTTCCTCATTTAAAGAAATGAAATGTTTGACTTTTGATTGATTAAATTTAATTGATAAGGTTTCATACTTTTGAAAGTTGATATATGGTAAGTAGGAGCTAATTTGTTAATTCTTTCCCTAATTCCCCTCTAATCCCACATGTAAATTGCCTCTAATTAGTCAAGATATTATCATTATATTTTGATAGTTGACTTCTTAATGATAATTGAAATTTATAATAGGTTTCCTATTTTGATAATTGAAATTAGGCAAGTGGAGCTAATATTGGAATATGAAATTATCTTTAATTCTTTTATTCCTTTATTGGATGATTGGTTAACTTATTTAGAATTCTATTTATGGATAGTTAAGAAACTATCATTATATTTTCCTCTGTTAAGCCATTGACTTTCCTCTAATTTTTCTCTACCTTTCATGGATACGCTTCATCTTGACATAACATTTGTAACATATTGATTATTATTTCTTTATCCCATTATTTTTGTATTTCTCACCCACAATTGCTCTCTCCTTTTATATCTCTCACAAGTCCTCTCACCCATTTTACTGCATGTTTTTTTCTTCTCCTTATTCTCTTTCTTTATTTTGCTGCATAGAGTGAGAATGAGAGAAAATAAGAGGGACTAATAGGTGAGCTAGAGGAAAGAAAGAAAGATATTATAGAGAGATGTCTATATGAGACTTAAGAAATGAGGGGATGAACCATGAGGGAATAAGGAAGAAACCAAGAAGAGAAAAAAAAGAAGAAGAAAAGATTAAGGAAACACAATATTTAAGGAGACATATGAATGCATGAAGAGAGGATAGAAAATCATGAAGGTGTTCAATGGTTTTCATCAGAATATGAAGGGATATTTTATGTGATGTGAAGAATGAATGAATGATGATGTATAGAACCTAAGATAATCATGACTAAACGGTTTGAGTAAGTATACCCTCCACTGCATCACTTGAACACTAGTATGTTTTAAAGCATGTTTTAAAGTTATGTATGTTGTTATGATGAATATGTTTAAAGATGTTTTTGATGATTTTTCATGAGTATGATGTGAACTCTCTTGTTGTCATGAACCAACCAATGTTATGTATGTTTTTATGGTCAAATCCTTGAGGAAGCATGTTCCAAGATAAGGACCATCTATAAATGAATGTTAAGGGTTCTGATTGCTTGAGATTAACGTTATGCTACAGGCCCAAAAACCTAAAAGTAATGTATGTTTATGAAAGTATGTTTTTATGTGAAACTACTGTGGTTTACTTACTAAGCATTATGCTTACATAGTTCTTGTGATGCAGGTGAGCTTCCAAGTAAGGATGTAGATGACTGAGCAAGAATGATCCAAGGTCTCATAACGAGTCTAAGATACAATATTTATTTCTAAGTATTTCTTTGATGTTATTAGAAACTAAGAATTGTTATTGAGGACATTTAGGGGATTTTCTAGCTTTTGTATAAGTGTTGTAATCTTTGTATTTCGGCTGCTAACGATAAGATAATTTTCACATTAAAGTTGAGTTAAGGTTTGATTATTTTTC
Source organism: Artocarpus hirsutus (assembly GCA_946598075.1). Lineage (NCBI taxonomy): Eukaryota > Viridiplantae > Streptophyta > Magnoliopsida > Rosales > Moraceae > Artocarpus > Artocarpus hirsutus. Next base: position 25,414 of record CAMOHE010047608.1, read on the forward strand.
GGCCCATTTTCGCATGTATGAACGAACGATGCGTGGCACTCCTCTCCTCTTTTTTCTCTCGAGGGAGAAGGGGAGGGGGTCGCTACAAGTACCACATTCCAAGGGTACCCAAAAGAAGAAAGAATTGTTGAAAGAAAATTAATTAAAAAAAATGCCTGATTGTATTTTCATTCAATGTTCATGTTCATGCATTAGTTTCTGCTTACTAAGTCTTTAGCTCATTATAATTCTTATGATGCAAGTGAGGATGTACAAGGTTAAGGGTTGATTAAGTATCCAGAGCTATCGGACAAAGATTTGTTCATATGTCATATTTTAGATCAACTTTTGAAGCTTATTTTGGAACTCTATTTTGTCAATATTAGCAGCTCTCTTATGGTTGTGTATATAGATATTACTAACTCTGGACATGATAGTATATTTCACATCCCAGTTTTGATTATTATATATATTGCAAATAAGAAAATGAATAAAACAACAGTTTCAAAACACTTTTGTACTAAAATGAATATTTTAAGTAAACTATAACATTTATAATATAAATGAAAAGTTAATACTCTTTATTCTAACTAAATAAGCTTTCCATAAGCATATTAGTTAGCTTAAGGGGTATTACAATATGCCTCCTAAACATCTTTTTTTTCTCAATTAGCTAAGTATCTATTTACATAAAAATATGAGGAACATAACGAAACATAAAGATCGTAACTCTCATCATAAAAATCCTCATCAAAACCTTCATCATATTAGCTATCAAGTTTTAAACACTATGTAATTTATATTTTGAACAAATATGTTGCTGGTAAGAGATGTACTTACCTAACTTATAAGCTTACTATAACCATAATTAAGGTGATGTAATACTTCAGGATCCTGGTGTGCTTGCGTCTTTAGAGTGTTCATGTCACAATATCACACAATTAATATTCATGACACAAAACTCAAGGAACTAAAAAAAAAAAAAAACCCTAACTTACATCTTCAAGAAACTACATAAACCCTAATCCATACTTCCATTAATCTACCAAATAACTTCTCGTGATCAATCCTTATACTAGTATCATAAATACCACCAACCAAATTCATATTATGCCTTCTCATCAAAATTATCCAAAATCTTAATTTATCAAACTCATGAATTTCAAGTATATAGAACTCTTACCCTTTTCCCTTTAAAGTGTAATTACCTAGAGAATCAAAAGGAAGAAACTATAGTGGCTTAATGGTTGAATCTCTAATTTCTATCTCTTCTAAGTGTTAAATGTGAATAGGGGTGAAGGAAGAGAAGGATCATCAATTTCTAACATAAAATCTATAATCTATGCCCAATTCTCTAAGTGTAGGCTTTTATATTGGATTTTTAATCATATAGGGGCTAGGATCTAAGTAAAAATAATTATCCAAAGGCCTAAAATAGATCTAGGGTTAACTAAAGTTAGTTCCACCTAATCCTTTTTTTCCTCTTGGCCTAGTGTCGTGGCTTTGAATTCCTAGTGCCGTGGCACCCTACGTTTGGCCCCTAGAGGGGCTCGCCTTTGTACATAGAGTTGTGGCGCCACTCAATAGGTGCCGCAACATTACCCTATCCGGTTATGCTCTCGTGACCTAACAAGAATTTGACTCTTGTTTTGCCAACTTAAACCTATTTGCCACTAAACTAAACATATATAATATGGTATCAACATGAATTCATCTTTTCCATACATCGTATCATCAACCATTTCATACTATACTTAATCTCATGAATGACATGAACCTTTTTGAGCACATCAAGTCTCTTGTTGCTGTTACCTATAATAGCACTCAATAAACAATTACAAAACTTAATCATATCATATAATATCATCAATTTAGGTGTCTTACTCCTAATAAAAAGTTAATAATTTTTTTGGGATTGTACAGTGTATTTACTTGTAAATATAGCCAAACGACGTGTTAAAGCCATTCCATTAAAGCCGTGTTTTTTTTTCTATAATAATACATATTTACCAATCAATGACTTCATTAGAGTCGTTCTAGTAAATCCATCTTTCTTCTAATAAACATACGTATTTATAAATAAATAAGATATTTACTAGCTATTGAAATTGCCAGAGTCATTCCGGTAGATCTATATAATTGTGCATATTTCTGAAAAATATGGGATTCACCAACTTGTGATGTCCTCGAAGTCACTACATGTAAAATATCTGTATTTACAGCCATCAATGATGTCATCGATATTGGTGATGTTTGGCAACATTCTCGATAAATGGATATTTATTGATAAATACAATATTTACTCACTGTCAATGACATCACCGTTAAATGCTATATTTACTGATAAATACATTATTAGCAATTGGTAAGGTACGGTATTAATTGGCCGATGGCTCCAATGCTAGGTGTCGGCAAGGAAGAAAAGAGAAAGGTGGAGAGGAAGGTGTGAAAGGGGTATATTGGTTTTTTAATATTATTATAAACTCAATTTGTCATGATATCCTATTTACTTCACAATTTGAAAACATATGCTATAATTAACTAATTTAAACCTTAATTGTACTATTTCGTTCATTGCTTTCCATGGAAGGCGAAAGCTCTAGAACCTATTAATCCATCCATTCCTTGTTTTTAGATAAAAAAAATTGAGTTGTGCAAATAACACTTTAGAAAATTGCTATCAATTGAAAATTGATACTATTAAAAACTGTGTCAGTTTTGAGATAAGTGTAAAAAAAGTTAAGTTTAGGTGTTATGCAGTTAAGGCATAGCTTTAAGATTAGTAACAATCTAACCTTACTATATGATTTAAAAATAATATCGTTATCGATAAATTCGGAAGTAGCCTTAGGCTGTGAAAAGTATAGATAAAAGACTCAACAGAACCTAGTTTCTCTGCTAGCTAACTAGTTTCCCTAACCAGTAAAAAAAATCTGTTTTGGAGAAACTTGCAGTCAAAATCTTCAAAAAGTCAAAAAGAGTTCCAAAAAAAAGTAGATCTTGTCTCCAAAGAAGGCCTTGCTTTGTACTATTCGTAAAAGATGGATATGATGGAAAAATTTTCTTCCATCTTCCTTAAGTGTGTGGCACCAATATTAGTGTCATTTAAGCATGACTTTGTCTCCTTAAAGCTCATTTAGAAGTTTAAAAAATCTAGTTTAGGAAGATGAGCTCAATTAGTGTTAAAGCTATATAAGTACCTTGCGTCTTCAAGAGCCCATTTTTTGCCCTTTTTCTCTCCATTTGTCAAGAAAGAAAATTTTCTCCTCCTACTTCTCTCTAAGAAAACTGTTGGCATTTCTCCTCCCACTCTCTCAAAATGTTCTCTTCCATCCACTAAAAAACCGCTAGCCAAAACTAAGTTTATGGAGAAGGCTACGGTGGAATCTCTCAAAGATAGAACTTCAAGGGTATTATTATTTAAACCTTTCTTTTCAAAGTTAAGACTAAATTTATGATTTTGTTTTTGTGATGTTGGCATATAACAAGTGTTATTTATGCATATATTATAGTTTTGGGGGGCTTATGCAAGTGTAGGCTTTAATGGCCGTCCCTCATAAAGCGGCGAGAAGATGACTGGTAAAACTATGATGGTTATCTTCACCTCAAAAACTAATAAAAACATCATACCTGAAAGGGGAAACGAACTAGCGGATGAAGAAGCCATATGATCAGGCTTTGCAAGAGTATTATTCTAAATCTCTCATGACATATACATAAATTAGAATTAGAAGTTTTATATTGAAGTAGATCAAGTAGATCATCCTCAAACATCAAAGACCAGAATAATATATATTGAAGTAAATTATGTATTTTTTTTGCTTACATGTTTCATTTATATTATTCCTTTTCCTCTTTCAAAGATTGGGCACCCTATTTGATTCTTTAATAAAACTGTTGTGTTTGGAAAATTTGCTAAAAACCAAGTAAAATAACGGAGAACAAAATATATGAACGAAAAATAAAATTAGAAAAATTCATACCAAGAATTATATATAGGTTCACTAATTTGGTCGCATTTTGTTTCTGTCCCCACAAATTTCATTAACTTGTTGAAGAAATTCTTTACAGAGAAATCATTCAATCACTCTTGTGTGTCTCTCACGCTTAAAAGATGTTTCATTCTTGTGTTTCCAAACCTAACACTCACAAATTTTCTTTGCCCCACCCAAGTCCCAAAATATTAGACATTTATAGCGTATAAGAAGATAGAAGAACAACCCTAAAAAAGCCTAAAAACCCAACTCTAAAATCGCATTAACACCCCGGTGTTGCGACGCTAACTTCCTGGCATTGCGGTGCCATTTGAAGACACCGCGCCAATGTGCCATGGGGCTATAGCGCCCTTTTTTCTGCTGCAGCAAACGGTGAAAGATTTCCGGAGTGCCTAGGTGCTGCTCCATGGCACCTAAGCGCTATGTGTACTGCCATATGATGCCCAGACTTTTTTTCTTTCTCCAATCTTGCGTCTTCAACGAAGCTTTTCAAAACTCCAAAGATTAGGCTCTACATCTTTAACATGTTGTAGTAACTACAATATAATCAGTGGTTGTTACCAACACTGCTTTGATCAAGTGTTGCACATCATGTTGCAACATGGCTTGCGACATCAATAGTATAGATTTCAAAACTACCCAATTTTTCAATTTTTGAAGTTGAGATGCTAAGGGCAGAAAAAAAAAATAATGTAGCTATTTTGTGTTAAGGTACATGTGAGATATTTTGTATAGGAAACACAAGCCATGACACACCAAGAATTTTATACTCGTATCTACTTGTTGGAGGTGCTTGAATAATAGAGAGATTATATACAATGACACATATAAACCATATAATTGACGATTTATTCTTATATTTTGTTATTTATAAATTTTGTAATATATTGTTTCATGTTATCAATGAATTGTGAGGCCAATATAATAGGCTGATTGTGGAAATAAGCTACTGTGAGGAAAATGAAAAAAATCATCAATATTTTTGTTGCCAATTCAAAAATATTAGATTTGGTTTCTTGTAGAAGCCGTCATATGATCAGAGCCAATAAAACACTCAGACGACGGTTTTCATAGGAATCAATCATATAATATATGCCCCTTTTGCACTCTTTGAGTTCACAAAGAGAGAAGAGGATGACTTTTAACCATCCTCCAATGTAGACCATATATTACATCACTGGTAAGATGACGGCTTGCTTGTGTGTTGTCTTATCGTTGGATGGTTTTAAACCTTCGGTAAATGCTCTGTATGCGCTAGTGATTTTTTAACAAACATTAAAAAGAAAAAAATTACAATGATCTAAGAAAACCACAAAATCATAGAGAAAGAGGTCGGTTGAGAGGGGTGGGAAAGATCTAGACAGTGGAGAAGCGATGAGGAAACCTCTCACAATGAAAATCATCACATCTAGGCATTGTATTTAACTTTTTGAATTGATTCCAGCGTTTATACCAATTTCATTTTTCCCCACAAATTAATCATATCTAAACTTAACCAAATCTCAAGTTTCAATACTTAACCAAATCTCAAGTCTCAATAAGCACTCTCATTGACCATTTGGTGTGCATAATAATCTCATTGAACATTTGGTGTGCATAACACCAAGGGCGAAGCTACATTACGCTCAAGGGGTGGCTACCACCTGAGCCCAATGGCTCCTCCTAATTTTTTCCCATTAAAAAAATATTTTTACTATTTTTCAACTACTCGCCCCCTCAAATTTTATAAATTGTATGACGAAGATATGATTTTCATAAATATTACAACGATATCTTAAGTTTTTACTTCTATTTCAAACTTAAACCCCCAAATAAATGAAAAACCATCTACATTACTAAGAAAACTTATGTTTTTGAGGCCCCAAGTTTTAAAAAATTGAATTCTATCACATGCTTAGTTCATTCAAAAGAAGAACTTAATAGATAAAATAGTAACAAAAATAAGAGATAAAGTTAACAAAAATACAATTATGTTGTAACTTTTAATTCAAAATTTTTGTTCTATTACACCCTCCTGAAAAAGTCTTCTAGCTCTGCTTAACACAATTATTTTGATCACCTCTTAGTTTTGCTCCATTAGATTTTTGGAATTTAATAGCTAGAAATAAAGGGAAGTATGAAAATTATGCCTCATTTTCCTTCCCTTTTTTCTCTCTAATCACACGAATCTTAGGTCACTGACAATAAATAGATTGTGATTCTCTATTTAATTGCTGGAGTAACAGCGGAAGTGTACCTCCCAATTTTTGAGTAGAACTTGATCTTGTGTTTCTAGGGTTATTCAATTTTTGTTGAAAGTCTAATAGAAGTAGGAATATTGTTGAAATAGTTGCTGCCACAAAAAATAGGACCAGACCAGTTTCTTTTTCATGCTCTTTGGTCCTTGGCCAGATGGTGTTTTGGGTTTTGCTAAGCACCCTCTTTGTGTTTCATTAGATCAAAGACATTGACTTAATCATTTCCTATTTTGGTTTTCGGGTTTCTAGTTTCTAAGAGGGCTATTTTAGTCTTTTAATTGAAAAAGGAAGTATGCTTGACGGCCGCATGAACAAAAGCGCTCCAAAATTTACGGATTTAGACACACAGGATTTAATTGCAGTTATTTTTATAGTTTGAGGATCATTTGGCCAAAATTAAAGAATGGGGATCGAAGTGTCATCTACTTAAAACTTTTGTAGATCGTAATGCAAAGCACACTAATTTTACTCTTTTTCTTACATCTAGAAATCCTCTGAACTCATATTTTAAGCCCACGTTTGAAACTAGATTCTTCTATCAAATCCTAAAATATTTTAAGGATAGGAAACTACAAGGTGTTTGGGAAAAGAGTCTAAACTCATAGTTTGAACTCTAATACTATAGCATTTAAGAGCTTTACACGATAGCATATTTTTGTCTTATGCTGTAGCATGCAAGAGTTTTACGCTAAAGAGTTGAAACCCTTTTTGCAAACACCTTATATAACTTTTTTCATGTAGGTGTCGATAGGGCAAGAAGCTCCACGGAACTTGTGGGAGCATAGTTTGAACTCTCACCCTGCATATGAGAGCTTTACGCTATAGAGAGTTTAAACTCTTCTTCTAAACACCTTATATAACTTTTGTCATGTATGTGTTCATAAGGCAAGAAGCTCCTCAGATCTTGTGCGGGCATAGTCTAAACTCTTCCCCCGTCCCACCCAAAATAAGTTTTTTGATGGCAAAATTTGGTTTTTGGCCACTTACCTCTAAAATTCTAGTTTGGATAATGTACGTCTTGAACTTTTTAAATTGTTGTAATATGCACCATTTTGTTTAGCTTCTCCTTCATGTAAGGACGAAAATTCCCATGTCAAATAATTTTTTTTTGAATTAATTCAATCCTAATGCAAATTTAAATTCAAATTCTCAATTTAATTTTACTTTAATGAAATGAAGCACATTGCAACAATTAAAAGTTTGAAGGTAAATCGTAAAAATAAGTGCCCGTTTGTTTTTGTTTTTAGAAATTTTGTAAATATTTTTGTATGTTTTTTAAGATAAAATTTTTAAAAATATTTTCAACATAGTTTCTAAAAAGTTATTATTTTTTTTAAAAAAATATTTTTAACTATTTTAAAAATAATACCAAGAAAGTTTAAAAGCAATTCAGTTAAAAGTCATAAGGGAGCAGCGATGCACCAAAAAAAAAAAAGAAAAAAACTGTATAAACACAACGCGTTGGAGATTCCATTTGAAAATAATAATAATAATAATAATAATAACAATAATACTAACTATTTAAAACGCATTGACTCAAAGTCAAGCAATAAAAATAATCAAACATCCTAGGCTAATATTGGTTCTGGAGTCTAAGACTTTTTTCTTCCATTTTTGTTCCCAAGTACAACGCACTGTTTCTCAGATCAAATTCTTCCTCCAATCCAATCAGATATTAATCCTGCGATTCTTCATCAACAACGTCGTAATGGCCGACACTAGAACCGTCGAATCCTCTGTTTTACAGGTCGTAATGGACGCTTTCGCTTCTCCAGTTGCCCAAAAAATGGGCGACGTTTTCGATCTCAGCGACCACTTGAAAGAGACACAGAACAGCTTAAAAGCTCAAGCTGTTTTGGAAGACGTAGGAGAAATTAATGGAGCTCTGAGAATTCAGCTCAGAAACGATGTTTACGAGGCCGAAGATTTCCTTCACACTGTTACTGTTTTCGCTGCTGGTTCTGGGGATTCTCGAAATCAGCAAAAATCGGAAGGTATGGTGTTTGCATTTGGCGGGGTTGCTTCATAAGACGAAAACAACACGATTATGATAATTGATTGATTATTTTATTATTATTATTTTTTCCTCTATGTGTGTAGCTTCTCTCCTAGAAGGAATCACAATCAATAAGGTCTTTTTTGTAATATTATTCTAGTATTATTGTTAAAAGAAAAAAAAAAAAACAAAAAAGGAAGAAGCTTGTCACGTTGTTTAGAAATTCGAAAATATATAAACTCGATTATTCATTAATTCATAAAAAATATGTTATTGACTCGATGTATAATTTGGAGGATAGGATGACGAATAATGGAAAGGAGGTGACTGGGGGAGGTGAAGATGAAGTTGCTATTTTGGAATTTGGATTTACTTTAAAAAAGTTGACTTGACATTTTTCTTTTTTAAATATTTCTAAAATATAGAGGATAATATTGTATTTACATACAATAAAATAAAAAAGACAAAAATTACATTTTCGGAAAATAATAAAAAAAAAATTACTTTTGGTGTGGTTTATGTGTGTTATTATAGACGCCAGCAAATGATTTTGTGCTTTCCTTTTACCTTTATTTCATTTTATTATAACTATTTTTTTTGTGGTGGCCTCTCGAAAGAGCATTTTTTTTCTTTTCTTTTATTTATCCCCTTTTTTTGAGGACCTGGAAAGTGCATTTTGATGCACATACATGTTTTAAAAGATAAATGGCATCCAAATAGACTAAACTTTACCCAACACATGCCAATGCACTTACTGGGCAAGTGTACTTATCAACGTTAAAAGAAGCCAAGCATTCAAACATCTTTCTTATTGGCCGAAAGGACAACAAAATATCTACATTGTTAGCATCATGTACACTCTCATTCTCATTCGTACCCTGTAACATAAGAAACACCATCTTCAAATTTCATTGTAAAAAATATCAATAAATTAAAAAAAAAATTCACAATTTTACAAGAACAACTAATGGGTTATTCCTTGTTATTCTCAATAGTTCTGATTTTGTCTAATCAACCCATTAGTTGTTCTTTGCTATTCTCAGTTGTTCTGAGATTTTTCGTAGTGTTCTTAGTGCTTTCACTTGCTCTTGGTAAAGAATAGAAAAGTGTTCCAATAAGTGTAAAACTAAATACAACTGTTATTTTCTTACTTAACAAAAATTTTAATTAAAAAAAATTGTCTATTGAAAATTTTATAATCTTCTTTTTGTTGTCTAAAGAGGGTTAGTGTGCTAAGCGCTTAAATAGAAACTTTAAGGGAGCGTTTCGTACGCAGTAATCAATAGCAATTATATTCTTGGGTTAATGATAGTAAGCAATATGTGATTTATAGGAAACCAATATTATCATATTTAGTTGTAAACATGAATCTTCTCTTAGATTCTTATGATTAATATATTACTGTGTTTAGTTGTGTATGGAAATCATGTATAATTGACAAAAATAAATTATTGTATTATACTTAAAAAACATTTCCATTATCATTTATATATTAATACAATATTTATATTTATATTTTTAATAAATATAATTGCACTCATAATATTATCATTATCATTAGAAAGAATTTAAAAACATAAACAAACCTCTTTAAAAATATTTAACAACAACAATGATATTATTATTTAATAATCATGTGATGTCATTATAGTACTAATATTGATATTACCATTATTATTATCATCATCATTATTAATATTATTATCATTATTATAAATTTATAACAATTTTATATTAACATAATATTTATATTTTTATTATATAATTTATAATAATAATAAATTAATATTATAATATGTCGATATGAATATAAATAATAATAAAAATATAATTTTTAGTAATATATTATTATTTATTGTAATATTATATTAAATAAAAATATTAAGTTATAAAAATATTATATATATTTAATTGTATTTTATATTATCTATTATTATTATTATTATTATATTACTCTAATTTAATATTAATATTGCTATTTTTATATGTATTATTATTATGTTACTATAAGTTAATATTAATATTATACTATGAATATTGATATTATACTATTATATTATTATTATTATTTTTAATATTATTAATGTTATTATTATTCTTATCATAAAATTATTACATTAAATTAATATAATATTTTTATTTTTATTTACATTTGTAATAATATTAATTTATAATAATAACACCAAATTATTTTTATTTTATTTTATATCATAGTATTTATATTTATATTATGTGCTAATATTAATTAATATCAATATATTAAGGGTCCGTTTGATAAATAGATTCGAATTAGTGATTTGATTTGAGTTGGTATGATTTGAATTAGAATTTGAGTTAGTGATTTGAATTGTTATCTAAATAGATGTTTGGATATGCATTTAAGTTTTAATCTAAGTATAGAACAAAATTGAAATTTGTGTTTGGAGAGGTAGTCAAAGTAGTTTTTGATTTATCTACAAATCTAATAAAATCTTAATGTTAATGATCCTAAAAATATATATAATATCGATCTTAATTTGTTCCTCTCTTCACTACGAACACAATGAAAAAAGAATCATCTTATTTAGATAACAAATGAAGAAGTTATAATTTTTTTCCTCAATTATAGAAGAGAGAATTTGAGTTTTTATTGTAGCAGTGGTATCCGAGTATCAAAAGTTTAAGGGGAGTCAGAACTCTAAAAACTTATATTGTTGATGCTCAAAGGATTTGAATTTTTAGGGAAACAAACATGTATACAAAATATTCTTAATACTTGAATTCAAATTAGAACCTAAAGAGTTCTTGAAACAAATGAGCCATAGACTTAAACATTTTATATTTAATATATTATATATTTTTATTGTTTTTGTTAATGTTATCATTATCCTTATCATCAAATTGTTATTTTATATTAATCTAATTTTTATATTTATATTATATAAAATATTTATATATAATGATATAAAAATATTAATTTGTAATAATAATAGTAGTGGTGTTATTATTTAATAATAATATGATAATTTTAAAATATTATATTAATATATAATATATAATATATGGATATAAATAAATAATTATACAAAATCATTCTTAATAATCTATTATTATTTTATATTAATATTGACATTAAATAATAATATTAAGTTATGATAATATTATAAATATTTAATAGTTTTAATATTATATTATTTTATATTATTTAATCATCATTATGGAAGAAAAAGTAAGATTTTTATGGCGTTGAGATTCCTTGAAATATGAATATCATCTTATTGGGTGGGATTCATATTACTTCAAAATAGGGTAAAGTAAATCTCATGAAAATAAGTTTCTTAAGAATCCAAAAATTATAATTCTTGTACCAAACGTTGAATCCAAAAATCATAATTATTGTACCAAACATAAAAATCTTACATATTTTCATTCTTACCCTCAGGATTACTATATACCAAACACCCTTCAAACTTGATGACATAAAAACCAATTTCCAATAGAAAAATTTACTCCTAACTTCAAATAATACCAAAAGAATATATGAAAAAGAAGGGGAAAACAAAGGAGAAGGAAAAATAAAAAACAAAACTTAGTGTTGCAGCCCCTTCTTTATTGCAGAATTGGTTTTTTTATTGTAAAACCACAATGACACCATTGACATGATAAAGTTAAAAAATATTTAGATTAATATATATAAATGAAATATTTGCAAAGCATTAGCTAATGTAACTCATCGAAATTCAATATATGAAGGCAACAAATTCAAGCTAAATTGAGTTTCAAAAAGAGGATTTCTTGTTATTGGAGCACAAAAATTAACAAAAAGAACAAAGATGTGAGAGCGACTCTACCACTTCTAGTGATCCTTAGACATAAAATGATCATGATGATTATGAATGCTTAAAAATATAAACTACCGTTGGGATCCCATTATAAAGAACCTTATAATCTATAATAAATAAGGGAAGGGAGTTCTCATTAACTAGTACAGATTGACAAAAGAGAATGGGTCAAAATTCGACTACTTGGTATAGAAATGACAATCCGATGGGATCTTAAGCCTCTCTTTGTAGTTTGAATTATTGTTCAACGCATGGTAAACATCAAATAACGCACCATATACATATATACATACATAAAGGAAACATTAAGTTTAAAAAAATATAACTAATTACCTTTTATGTTACTAAAGTAAATAATTAATAAAGCTATATAACATGATTACTAAGTCAAACAACTAGGAATAGGATGAGGTAAAACTTGAGTTCGAGAGAACCTAATTTTAATTTCTCATCACCTATAAATAAAAATAAAACAAAAACTAGTATTTCCGCGGGAATAAAACTAGAATTTGTATTGTATCAATATGTTTTTGCTTATTTATATAAAGAAAAGTATGTGTTTGATGGACTCCTGTTAAAATAATTGAAGACAATCCCTGCATATAAAATAAGGGAAATTATACCAAATAATAGAATTTTTTCTTAATATAAGCAAATAGCACTCTTTTAAAAATATTTAAGTACTTAGCATTTCTGGAATATTTGAATTTTCAATTTTATCCCTTTCTTCTTATTCTTCTTCTATTTCTTTTCATTTTTGTTTTTCATAATTCTCTCTCTACTTTTTTTGTGTTTCTCTCTCCTATCTTTCTCTAGTTCACGATACTCTATCTCTTCTCCGCCGATTCTTTTGGTTCCCTATCTCCTTTCTCTCTCTCCTTCATCATCTCCTTTGCTCTTTCGCTCTTCTTTGTCCATTTTCTCTCTTCTCTCTTTCTTTGTCATTGCTTTCTCTCTCTCTCATTCGTCGGTTGCTTCGTCTCCTCCGTCGACTATTTGCAACACAAGTTGTCTGGCAAATGTTCATTATTTACAATTTTTTTTGGTAAATAATGAATTTACCATGTAAACAATTATTTACAAAGAAATTAACATCTAACTAATATATTATTTACAATATATGTGTGGTAAAAAATTATATACCGAGTGAAAAATTTATTTACGACAAAAACTTGCAACCTGTAATGATTACAATATGTGTTAGTTATGATATATGTGTGGTAAATAAAAAATTTACCATGTAAACAAATTATTTACAAAGAAAAATAATTTTTGTGTGACATTAATGTACATAATTTACAATATATGTAGTAAACAAATCATACACCACGTATAATTTTGAAAACAAAAATTTGTAATTGTAATAATTATAATATACATATGTAACGACTCTATCTACATGACCGTTACTTAACTATTTAATCATATTCTTAACCTTAAATTGTAAAATACTGAATTTGGAGAACAATTTTTTTAATAACACTGTAATAATTTCTTAAAACATTGTCTTCAAACATTCCTTGATTAAAATAAATCTTTTGAAAATATTTCTAAGCCTAAACATTACTATAATTAATTTGTTTAAACTTTACATATATAAATATATATTGCAACATGTACTGCCCTTCTTTTTTTTTTTTTTTCTAGGCCATACTTGCATCAAACCATTTATATATATATATATATATATATATATATATATACATATCTATATACATACTAATAGGTTCTTAACAGAACTATCAAAAATTAAACCATGCTAAAGAAAATGGTCGTTATTGAATATAAATGAGATCAAGGTTTATTCTCGTAGAGGATTAAACTTAATTAATTTGCTATTAATTTTTTTTTATAAATTTGGGAGGTTTAATTTGATTACTAAATTGATGAAAATAAAATTAACAAAATTAAATAAATAAATGAAGTGTAAAAATTAAAGGATTAAAACCAATAATGATAAAATGGCTTAAAGGTTTGTTCTTTACCATTAGACGGTGTTTATGCAGTCAATCTTAGAATTATTTTTGAATTTTCTATTGAAACTAACAACTGTAGATAGCAACAAGCTTTGCTATCCCGTTTTTTTCTATAGTGTAGATTCAACAAGACAAGCACTCTATTAATCTCTTACTGTCAAACAACTTAGGAGAAAGTTCACTAAGTTTAATCTAATTGAAACATTATGCCGAGAAAGATAGGTTGACTGGGCAACAAACATGCGGAAGTTGGGTTCATTTAATGTAGGTTATATTTCATATGCAGTGATAGGAAAACTTGACCATAATCAATAACCACATCGTATTACTTACAGTTAAAAATACATGACAATTACGAATCAGGATTTTTAACCTAGCATTAAGAAAATTCTAAGTTTTATTTAAGTTACACACCTAAACAACATAAGAAATTTAGCTATAAACTGTACTTTTAGTGAAACATAAGCAATTTCAACAAGAAATCCATAGAATAATTCATAAAATCAACTACACAAACATGGATAAGGCTTTGCATTCACCTTTAACCACAAAATAACTTTGCTAAGCATAATTAAAATTGACAACAAAAATACAAAAACTAACAAAATTGAAGCCCAAGAGGATGACAAAAAGGAGAGGTGATGATGGATTTTCAAGAGCTCTCAAAGCAGCCAACTCTCTTGGATCTTCCTCCTTTTCTTTCCCTTCCTTTCTTTCTCTCCTTTTGCCATCCATGTTTTGAGTTTTTGAGGCCAAAAATGTCTCTTTTTGAGTTCTATAATATGTTTATATAGAACTAGGTTTTTGTATAATAAATGGAGCCTTTGGGGCTCAAAATTCAACTAAAAATTAAGACAGGCACAGGGGCGAGGCTAAAACAGTGTGGCTATGCCAAAAAAAAAAAAAAACACATCAATCTAAAACAATAATGGCACATAATTTTTTCTCATGGTGGCACAAAATGACAAAACATCCACGTGGCGACCACGCCATTTTCTTGTGGAGGCATAGAATTTTTTGGTTGGAGTGTCACGGTTCTATCCTTTAGTGCGGGGGCATGGGAAATCGACACTGAGGCGCCATCCTAGCTACTCTAAAGGGCCAAATTCTTCTCTCAGTTTCCTCCTAACATCGATCCTTGACTTCTAAATGCATCCAAATTAACGTTTTTAGCTTCAAAACATTTTTTAACACAAATTACCTACAAAACATAAAAACACAATAAAAGAAAGAACTAACAAATGAAACATATGAAAGAGTGATATGAAAATAATGTGAAATTATGTGTAATCACATACATTCAAATGTACATACATACATAATTGACTTTAAAACTGTTGTGGAAGAAACATTTTGTAAGCGATATTCATACCCATCTCAACTATTTCTCCGCCACTTACCACTGTCTATCACAAGTTGCTAGTAGGTTGCTTACCTATAACATGAATATATCTAAATGTACTTTCGCTCAACAAGTAGGAACATAAAACTCACAAAATAGAGCCAAAAACATTTATCAAAAACATGCAGGAGCAGATTATGCTTCATTACGAACAAGTCTTATGTATCTAACCTATCATACCTAATGGGCCCCTATGTATACATACCCATTGTGCACGATCATCAGGAAGTTAGGATTCGCGAAGGTCCCTAATAATCCTAGACCATAAAAAGAATCTAAACTGAATGCATCCCTGTAGTTCGAGAGATTGGTACGACAATCTTAACTTAACTTATCTTATCTTCTTAATTTCATTTGTCTTATTGTATGCATGCAGTATGATATATTGCTACATCTCATAATAAATTAAAACTATCCCTAACACAAGGTGAATATGAAATATAATTTTATATAGTATACATCACATGCAATACACAATATATCACAACACAAATAATGCATTTTTTTAAAACATGTAAAAACACTTTGAATTTAAAACCATTGTTTTTATACTGGAGGCGAGATTCTTACTTACCTAGTTTTTAAAGATAGGATCTGCTAACTCGTCATATATTTATTACTAGAGTCTGAGGAAAAGCAATAAGTAAAAGTGTGAACGTAATTCATGTTATTCTAATTAGTTTAGCATATCGAATAAAAAGAAATTAAATATTTTCTTTAAAATTTCCCTTTATTAACAAATTGGCTAGTTGGGTAGTTAAAATGATTAATTAAATTTAAATCCACTTAACTCATAATCCTTGTTTAATTTATTTTCTTTAATTGTCTTTTATTAAATCGTACTAACATTGATAATTAATTAATTAATTAATTTAGCAAATAATCAATTATGTTCTTCTTATAACTTGACTTACTGATATCTCATATTATCTATATTGGGCTTATTAATATACTATAGGTCTATTTGAATATGAATAACATTATTAGGCACATAAGTCGATGCCTAATTACTATTCAATTCATTAGGCCCAATATAGCTCTCAGGAACTAAATGCATTATATGATACTAACTATCAGAAAGTTGAATCCGACAATTGGCACCTAAATGTGTGTAGGAATTGGACCCTTAATTGCTATCCGGGTGTAACAATCAGCAACTAACATTTCTATGATTTTCCTTTTTTTAAACTTTGTGCAAAGTTTTTACCAAAGCCTATTTTAAGTTGAGGATCGAATTTTGATAAAATTGTGAATTATGGACTCTATGTGCTACAATTCTTTTATTATTCATAAATAGTTATTCTGCCACTAAATAGTCGTTTTATTTTAAAACCGTTACGAGAAGGTACTTTTGTAAGTTTTAAAAGTCACCATGACCAAATGTCAAAGATAGTTTTGATAAAAGTTTCTTTTACAAAAGTTCCTTGTTTGACAAGCTTAGAACTTCCTGTGTTTTTTCAAAAAATTCATTTTCTATCTTTAGTATTATCGTTTGCAGTGATTTTTTAAACTTTATCGATTATATCATTTTTGATAATATATCCTTTTTGGAGGGAGAATTTTTAAAATTCTCTTCATGAAAGTTTTTCTTTTTATCGAGACCTAAAACTTCTGTGTTTGTAAAAATCATAATTCGTACTTTCAAGTATCGTTTCACCCAAAAAACATAAACAGCACTGCTGATATTGTAACTAATGTCACAAATGCAGCAACATTACGTAAAACATCTAACAAACTAGTGGTTTTCTTCTGGTTTTCTTGCAAGATATTAAGTTTCAGCTTCATTATTCATGACGATCTCCATTTTTAACGAGGTTTTAACGAGGCCTGTTTTGTGGTTTTCTTGCAAGATATTAAGTTTCAGCTTCATTCTTCATGACAGACCTCCATTTTTCATTTGTTTTCCTTTTAGCCATGCTGGTTGCTTTGTATGTTTGTTTGTTTTTTCTGTTTTGGTTTTTGGTCTAATCTAGTTGTATGCTCTCATCATTTACACACACACACACAAACACGCATATATATATATATAAAACAAATAAACAAGTAAAAAAACCATGGAGTTAGCAGAGCTCCAGAGCACTCCACAAAAATGATGATCAAGAAAACAATATCATGTGTTTTGAAGGTCGTGGAGATTAAGAATTTACTTTTAATTAATTTAGAACAAAAGTGGGTTGTTAACTTTGTTTCTGTCTAGTTATACATGTTAGGCTTTGTTTGACAACTTAGCTGGTGTTAATAAATTCTAACTATTGCAATGTAAAACTTTCACCAAGCAAAAGTTTGCTACAGTATAAAGCTCTCACAAGCTATAGTGTTTTGATTCCAACTTTTAATTTCAATTATGTCTCCAAACACTCTCTTATTCTTAATACTTGTGTGGCTGTGATCATAGTTTTTTTCTGTTGATGTAATCTAAATTATTGAATCAGATTTCAGACCAGAAAAAAGGCACACACACACCCCCTTGGGACAGCCAAGAGTTCATTCATTCATTCTATGTTTTTTGCCACTCGTTGATCAGGTTAATAAAGAAAAAATGAGCACCTGCTTGGACAGTATTATTTTTTTACTGCAAAGTGTTTTCGAATTTTCCAGAAAGTTCTACAAGTTTTATCAGAGTCGATGCAACCGGGTTACCATTCGGGCTAGCCTTTATTATTGTTGATGTTCTCCTTCCTTTGAATGCATTCCTGCAAATAAAATAAAGTCAAGACCATAATAAATACCAAAAATAAAAATAAAAAGAACAAAGATCAAAGATCAAAGATCAAAAAACAAAAAATATTAATAAAAAATCAAAAATCAAAGGCGACGTTTTTCTTATTAATTTAGCCTATTAAAAATGATGATTTAAATGGGTAATCCCTTAAAAAAAAGGAGTAGGCCAACTTTTGATGATATAATTATTTTAATGATATTAATTCATGTCATTCTTAATTATTATGAAAATTTAACTATATAGCAAAGTTTCTACACACTCTAGTTAGCAAGTAAAAAAGGGTTTTTATCATTTTGGTACTCTATATTTTAAAAAAATATAACTTTGGTACCCTATTGTTTGAAAAATTTTAAAATGGTATCTTGTATTTTTTGAAAATATCATTTTAGTACTCTGAGTCTATGTTTTGTAAAGCAAAATTTTCAATTTACCCTTTTATTAATAAACCTCAAATTATTTTGTGAAAACTATAAAAGAAATTATATCTAATAATGTAAAAAAAAATGAATAAACCCAAATATATGCCTTTCTTTGTTGATTTTTGTTTAATCTTTTGTTTTGATTTTTATTATAGTTTTAGAAAATTAATTTAGAATTATAATAAAAAGGGCAAAAGAAAATTTCACGTCAAAAACTATGAACTTAGGATACAAAATAATATTTTTGAAAACTACTAAGTGCCTGTTTTGATATTTTTCTTAACAGCAAGGTAATAATGTGATGCTTCTCTAAACCATAATATACAAAATAATAACATTCCCAAGTAAAAACTCAAGCCAGTATTATGATATTTTTTTCCTTGTGCAGGGACCGGCTTTCTAATGTTTGTGGACAGGAGTGAGTAGATGTGTATATTATAATAAAATTGGGTTAAAAGCAATAAAATTGGCAAAAGGCCTATATTTTATATATATATATATCAAGTGGAATATAAGAATTGTTAAGAATAAGTGCTGAAGTCATCAAAAGGGAATATTCTTTAAGTAGTAGGCATTACAATAAGGAAACTATAATGCCCTTAGTTATGTATTCCTTTGTTAGCTTAGATCAACTAATTCAAAACTAAAACAAGAAGATCAAGTCATAAGTTTGAATTTGATTTAAAAATACAATAAGGAATGAAACTACGCATCTCCTAATTACATGTATAACACAAACGAATAGTAAATTTTCTCACCATTTTATTTTGAAGAACTAGTGGCCTCTTCCCTTGGACACCTTTGCTCAGGCGCGCCAATGTGCTTGTAGGGAACACGAGCTATCTTTGGTCAATCTTCACCACTTGGGTGTTTACAGCGTTGCACAAGTTGAGGGCAATCTTGAATTGAAAAATGCTGGAGCGCCATGAGAAGTTCCTTTACATCCTGTGAACATGTGATGTTACAACAGTCCGAAATTGCCAAAGATCTCAACGAAATAAGCTTCTCAGTCCAATCTGGCAAAGTTTTAAGCCAGGACAACTCCTTATTTCTAGAGTGTGAATCACATTGAGCCTCTGTAAGTCCCCTGGTAGAGACACAAGTTGTGGGCAGTTATGATGGTCAAACTTTGGAGGGAAGAAAGGTACTCAAAGTCACGCGGAAGTCTACAAAGACTTGGACAATACATAATGGTCAAGTTCTCAAGAGATGTGAGGTGTTGGAATCTCATTGATATGGAAGTCAGTTTGTTAGAGTTTTTGATGGACAAAGATCAAAAATTGCTCAAACCTTATGTCTCATTCTCTGGAAAACATATTAGGCTGCAGCAATCACCGATCTCCAATAACTCCAGAGCTTTGAGGTTTTGTAAGCTGATGGAAGATGGCTAAGTTCTTTGCACCACCGAATTGTCAAAGATTTCAAAGAAGTAAGGTTCCCCAGCTTAGAAGGCAAAAGATGAAGTTGAGGGAGAGAATTGATCTCTAGCGAAGAGAGAGGAAGGTTGTTTGAAGGAGTGCAACAGGAAAACATGTCAAATAATTGATTTTCTCAATTGCAAGGTTTTCTAATGAGCTTATATTTTGAATAGGAATCAACTAATACTTTCTTACAACCACGCAATTCCAGGTGTTGAAGGCACATAATCAGTAGCATGGTTTTTAGTTGCATACATTTCTTGAGAACTAATTTTTTCAAGCTGGGGAAAGCATCTATTCCAACATCTGGACTTGACCATTCTTCCAAAATAGGAAAATCAATGAGGACTAGTTCTTGAAGCACTGGGAATGGCTTCATAACTGTTCCATAGAACTCCTTTTCATTACACCCCACCCTATGCATTGCATGCAATGAAAGACTTGGAAGAAAACTTAGATTCCCAAGAATGGGAAGATGCTCAGCATTTCCACACTCGATCAAGTGAAGCACTTGGACATGGAAAATTGCATGAATAGGAAATGTGATTCTTGGATATCCTTTTATAACTAGTTTTTGAAGATTGTGGTGCGGTTGTGGGTTCTTCAGGACTTGTTCTCCCGTCGAAGCATCAGGTTCAAGCCCTTGAGATGAGCCAGTAAATCTCATTTCCTTTTCGGGATCTTACCACTTCTGATTTGTTTTTAGGATACATACATGAACATGCAGCATCATCATTATAATAATCACCGATGATAGATGAGTGCCGAATTCTAGAAGAGCTACTTGGAGCACGAAAACTGTTGTCCAATACAGCATAGTCTGTTCCAACAATCGATTGTGTAGAATCATATATGACATCGTGCATCTTATATCCAACCACATCACCATTGTCATATTGCTTTATTTTTTGGAAAAAAGACATCCGTTGAAGAGTTTTGAAGTATTCAATGCCAACATCCTCCTCGGTTTTATTTCCACGTTTGGATTGGATCAAGCCTTCTGCCAACCACATTTGGATCAATTTATCTTTCTTGAATTCATAACCTCCTGGAAATATTGAGCAAATTGAAAAGCAACGCTTGAGGTGTAGTGGTAAACTAGAGTAACTCAACCTTGAGGCTGGTAGAATTTCATTTTCGCTTTCATCCAAATTCCAAAGTTCACTTTCTTGTATAGAGAGCCACTCTCTTTCCTCTCTTTTGAAGCGTATCAGACTTCCAAAAGTTTTTGCTGCTAGTGCCACCCCTCCACATTTTTTCACAATTTGTTGTTCAATGACCAATAGATTTTGATGTGCTTCTGCTTCTTCTTGTCGAAAAGCACGTTGTCTAAACAAAGACTAACAAGCATTCTCACACAATCCCTCCAAATGATATGGAAATGTTTGGCAATCCGTCATGAGTGCGACTTTTGTACTGCGAGTGGTGATCAATATTTTGCTTCCAAAAGACCCAGCCCTAAAGAGTGGTTTTAATTTGTCCCAATCATTCTCATTTTCTATCCAAACATCATCTAACACTATTAAGTACCTCTTTTTCTGCAATAAGCACCATACTTCTGAATATATTGCATCCAAATCAGAGTAGTGACATTTATCCTTAGTGAGACACTCGATTATTCTAATCATTATGTTTTTGGCATCAACGTGATCCCATAATTTCACATCAAAATGTTCCGATACCTTCTAATCGTTATACACAATTGTGCAAGGGTAGTTTTTCCTTGTCCTCCCAAGCCTACTATTGGAATACAAGACACACTTCCTTTGTCAACAGCTGCACAAGACATGAATAACAGCTCAATTATCTTCTCTTTATCGTCTTCTCTTCCATAAACTTCGGATTCAATAACGAAAGAGCTGGTTTCTCTGCTATCCCACTCCTTATGGACTGTAACTTTCTCCCTCAAATTCAAGCGAAGCCCCTCATGAACAATCAAATCTAACTCGGAGAGCAAATTTCTCACCTTTTCTGCACATCCTACACCCGTGATTCGAGCATCGTAAGTGCAAAAGTCGAGAAGCAAATCTTCAACATCATGGCAAACTGTTGGAATTAAAATATGAAACGCAGCAGAAGGGGCGAATCGTTGACAAACAAAAATTTTCTAAAAACTTTATTCATCGAGAATATATATATAATTTTAATTAATAATAGAAAGTTTTAGGAATTTTACAAACCTTTTGAAGACTATCAGGGTATCCTAGCTTTCCTCTTTGATACCATGATCTTCCAATCCAAGCCTCCACACCAATGAAAAGACGAGTGGACGTCAAACTACAAGAATGAATTTTTCTCACACTTTTCTGAATCTGCTATGTACTCAACACATGAGATAACAGACTTTTTTTTTATTTTTTATTTTTTTTGAACGAATCAACCAATTCTTTATATATATATATATATATATATTAAAAAAAAAGTGAACGTGAACGAATTCGTGTGTGTATATATATATATTAATAAATCATAAAATCTTATATATATAAAAGATTTAGTTCAAAACCATATATATATATATATATATATATCTAAATCTAAATTTAAAAATAAATCACATTTATTTAAAAATAGATTTTAATTAACTAATGCTCAGTAAAATGTGACAACATTTATCATATTACATTATGTATCACAGTAAATATTTTTCTGTGTCACATTAATAATTCAAGTGTGAAATAATTAATTCAGAATTCAATAATTTCAAACTAAATATATATAATTTATTCTATGCAAAAATCCATTATAGTGTTAAGAGGTGGTATTGGGGACCTATTAACCTATAACCCAAGCTCCAATAAATTTGACAATTAATCAAACTCTTTAATTAATATGTCAAATTTATTAGTTTCAGTGTTACTCCACTAAAAACCTGAAACTGAACTCTTGAGGTTATAGTAAAATTACTCAAAGAAAATTAACGAGTTGTCCATTGATATAATCATTGCATATAAGTCAATCCTCCATAAATAGTTCATAATAAGAGTCAGGTTCAATTTTCGTTTACCTCTCTTATTATATCTTTATCCTTGAGTTCCAATAATTCTCTAATGAATAGTTAATTCATAATCTTATTATGAATGAGCGCTCTACTGTTTAAACCTTGAATTATCACTCAAGAGAACTATTTTTCTAACTTCCATAGGGAAGGAATGGATTCCATATCTGTATAATATTATTCCCAGTCACTTATTACATTATATTTCCAAGATGCTAAGTTATGATCAGCGCTTACACAAATCTTACCATGCAAGTCAAAAAACATAATGTCATAAATAGGAATCTAATAAATACTCAGGATTAAGACTGTCAAATATATAATCATCATAGTGATAAATTTGAATACTCTATTTGTAACGGATGATTATTAGAGATTCAAAATTTATCTGGTCCAGTCCTATATAATCTCATCATATAAAGTACCTCC
>CAMOHE010047609.1:0-12352 GCA_946598075.1 Artocarpus hirsutus
AAATCTAGTTCTCCACCACCCATGTTTACTACTGTCTGGATCTGGAGAAAACTATTGAAAGGAAACACTACAACAATGGAATTAAATAATAGAATTCTACCATATGTATATGACAATACCTTATCATTAGAACTCTGTTTTAAATCGTCATATTTTTGTTAAATTTAGATCATTTTCTATATATTTCTTATTATGATAATAAATTTGTATTTAAATTATATATAATATTTAGAAACATCGTACTGTTAGAAATCCATACTTACTCTCCTTTCTTGTTCTATTGTATTTTGAGGAAGAGAGATATGAGACAAGACCCAAATATATAGCCAAGCATGTCTGGACTTGCAAAAGATGGGAACATTGTACAGTCAAACACGGCATTCAGGTTGTTTTTTCTTGGTTGGAGCATGACAAATACGTGTGTGTGAACACAACATTAGCTCCACAATGATGGGACTTTTTTTTTCCTTTTTTTTTCTTTTTATGAATACAAACATATTGTTGAGGAGCTATAACCCCTTGATAAGAATTTTCAGATTCACTTTCCAAGTCAATATTGTTTCTATGTGTTAGGAAGGTCATAATATTTCTTTCAAATATTAGGATCACACTAGAATTATTTCAAGTAGAAAAAGCTACACATTGATGATCTAAAATAGTCCATACTTGTGGGTCATTTTTCTATGCTTTGGGGAAAGTTTTATAAATACCATCTTTTAAATTTATTTTTTATAAATACACAGATTTATTTGTGGCACAATCTAACATACATGTAATGTAAATAATAATATGGCATAATTTTTTTTAAGTATAACATGAATAAACATAACTTTTAAAAGTGTGGCATAACATGCAATTTTCTTTTATATACACCCTTGTTCAAAATAGTGAGATGGAATATAGGATCCTTTTACAATAGTGTATTTTTACTAGTACATATTTTTAAACATTAGATCATAATATAGTATTTTGAAAAAATTAAAAATATATGATCTAATGTTTTGGATCATAATATAGTGTATTCTTACAAGTCCAATTAAAAAATTAAACATATTTTACAGTCCAATTAAAAAAATTAAACATATTTTACGGTCCAAAACTGTGTATAGTGTATTCTTACAAGTCCAATTAAAAACTTAAACATATTTTACGGTCCAAAACTGTGTTGTATTAATTATATAGTATTTTTTGTACCCTATTAAAAACATAAAATCTAATGATTTAGTAACAGTCATCACTAATTTAATTTTTAATTTTTAATTTTTTACTTTCCCAGTAAATTTTCTAAAAATTTACTGATGCTTTTTTATTATTATTTATTTTGGCATGCAGTTGTCACACGGCAACCTGAAATTTACATACAAGTATATTACTTTTAGATTGGAAATATTACAATGCTATAGTTTGTGGACTAATTAATAAATAAAGAAACAACCAATGAGGAAGGAGTTGGAGCCATAATTTAGTCCGGCATTGACAAAATGCCACTCAGATTCTGGCCGTCTGTTTGGACACTTAAAGGCTGCAGGAAAATTTTGCAAAAAAAAAGAAAAAGTGGAGAAATCTTTGATAGGTTATTAAATATAACACCGCTTATCAGATTGTGTAGGTTTTTGTATTTATGATCATATTCATTATGATAATCTTGAAAAAAAAAATTGAAATTAAAAAATATGCAACAAAAAGAAATAACTTACTATTTAAGAATCTTAAAAGATCGAGTTTGTCATACTAAATATTTTAGATGTTTGCCAATTTCTCCTTTTAAACTCTTTGTGTTTTGACAAATTGCGCTTTAAACTTCTAATTATAGCAATTAATCTACTAACCTTGTCAGGCTGTTGCAATGAAGCCTATTTGATACTGCAATTGAAGTGGTAACAAAACAGTTGAGGGTTAATTGTTAAAATTAAACCTTCAAGAGGAAATTTACCAAATTGCATTGGTTTTCAAGTTTTGGGGTTGATAAAATTAAAAATTTAAGGGTCAATTTGTCAAAATGCAAAAGTTTTGGGGTTATAGTTCTAAAATATTTACATTTTATTCTTGAGGCAAAGATGAGACTTCAAATTGCCAATTGTAGAAGACTAGTCAAGTCAACCCATCTGCATTAAAAAAATGTTAGTTCTAATTGTAGAAAAGCGTCCTTGTATAATTAAAGGAGGGACTATTAACTATAGTTAATAGCTTGTGATAGGCATGGCCAACCCCAAAAAAGGAAAGTGACTCGAGTTGTTTTGGAATTTATTTGAGTAATAATATTTGCTTGGAGAATCTTCTAAAATAGTATAAAAAATTACCCTATTTTTAAGAACCAAAAAAATGCCCTATTAATAGAAAATAATTTTTTTAATCGTTATATTTTCATCAAACTCGATGATTTAATCGTATTTTTATTTTTAATCTATTTTTGATGATTGAAATATTTGTCTTACCATTAGAGCATTTTTTAATACTAACTAAAAAAATTATACTTATTAATTAATATATAATAAAGTCTTTATTCTTTTGTCTCCAATTTTTAATTCTACCTCATGAATAAAATGAATTATCGTTTATTAATTAGTAAATATAATTAAAAATATTTGTAAAGTGTTGTACTTTTTTCCAAAAAAAAAAAATGAAGCATGCTTCTTTGCTTTAACAATGTGTTTTAAAACAAATTGAGTTAATTAATTACAAATGTGAAAATACTGTCTTCCATGCCATAGACGGAAGTAGGTGCTAAAACTTGAAAATTAATAAATACTGCCAATGGTGATTAAAAGCAAAAAAAATTTCCAGTTAGAATCATTTAATGAGTTAGATTTGCATATAAGACTAAATGAGATCATATATCAAAATCATTGAGTTCAAAGTTTAATTGTAAATTTCAAATTGATTCAAAAGTTTGTTGCTCATCACTTATGATGACACATTACATTGCTCATGGTGAAAATGAGTACTTATAATTTAACTATTTAGAATTTGACATATGAAAGATATGAGGCCATGTGATATTTACATATTGAAGAAAATGCAATCTTGTAAGGCTAAATACTCTTGGGTGACCGATAGTGAAGTAATATCGTGAGTGAAGGTTGAAATGCTTTTCCTAAGGATTCTGTTAAATAAAAATTAGAAAATGAAGTAGCTAGAAAAAAGAGTGTTAGAATCTCCTTTTCTTCTTCTACGAGGATCATCTACTCTGGCTAATGACTCCTGCCCGTCCTTCACGAGCTGAAATTTTCCACAAGTATCGGTACTAGGAAGTATGCTTCGTGAAAGAAACCTCTTTTACCAAAAGCTGAAATGAAACAAGGCAATTTGGAACTAAGTGAAATCTTTGAAACAAAACCTTAAAGAGTTAATTAATAGTAAAATCCATTGGGATTTGAAATCAACTACACTTGACATTACAGAATAACATTTGCATGATTTGATCGCTTCCTTCCCCATCATATCTTTGCTAAATTGACTTACATCATCTTTTTATAGGGTGTTGAAAGGAGTAGTTTGAACTACAAACAGTATAAATCTCTTACATTCTACAGTAAAAAGATACAATGTAAGATTCTCACATGCTATAATTTTCAAACTCAAACTAATGATTTAAACTGTTTGATATGTTAAAATCAAACTCAAATTCGATAGGACCCCATGATGTCGATGTACATTTTCAAACTGTTTGATATGTTAAAATCACTTTATTTAATATCTATTGGTAGGCTACTTCTTTGTTATCTACCCAAAAAAAAGCCAAAATTTTAGGCCCTTTGCAAAAATTTATTTACTCTATAAGCGCAATTTACATTCAGAAATCTTTTTTCCATGCAATGTGTGTTTTTCCATTGTATGACATGCACAAGTTTTGTAACCACATAACATTCCAGTTGGCGAACGAGAAGTGATTGAATTAATAAGTCGTTCATGCACCCCAAATGGGTTTATATCACACGGACACGGCACATATTCTAAGCAGCACATTACGTGACAATTATAAACCTTTACCTACAATCAAACATTATAATAACACTAACGAAGAACTAAAAATGTGTTTGGCATTGTTAGGTATAACCAAACTTTTAGTTGGTATAATGTAAAACTCTCACTCACATGCTACAGTATCAAGAAAAAGTAAGTTATAATATAAAACTCTCCTATCTAAAATTATTTTAACCAAAATTGATTTAAATCATTGGTCTGAACCAATGCTCACCCTGTAAGAGTGGCTTTTTAGCAATCACTAGATGAACCTCAACGCGAAGAGGCCAATTTCCCAAAATGACATGTAAGAAGGAGGGAAGCTGAAATTGGAATTGGAATATAACAAAGAGGACAACCAAAAAAAAAAAAAAAAGAGTCATAGTGAGAGCAGACCCGTGGCTTTGGGTCTGAGCAAGAAGACACAAGAAGCTCCCAAATAAGAGAAAAAGGTCCAAAAAAAAAAAAAAAAAAAAAAGAAAAGAAGAGGTGCAAACTGTTCTGTGTTAGGGTTTCGACTCCGACCCTTGCCTTACACAGCTGACCTAAACTTTGACCCCTGCAGGCCAAAAGAAAAAACCATGCACGAAACTCAAGAAACAATGCATAAACTTTGTTTGTAAAATGACTCATTTGCCCTCCCAATTTCCCAGGAATAACAATTTCAAGCTCTAGCTAATCAGATCCCGCCACGTGGAGGGAAGATTCTTTGCTCTCTGTGCGCTACTCCCATACCCATTAAAATAAGTAACAACTTCTTGTCAAAGTTGTAATTGGGGATATTTTAAGAAAAATGAAAAAATAAAAAAAAATTGAATATTCATAGGAGAACTGTGAAAAGAGAGAGTAAACAAAGTGGGCAAAGACAAGAAACACCAGCGCATCTTTTCTCTTTGCTTTCTCTACTTTTCATGCTCTCTTCTTAACGCCTCATGTCCAATGCCTCTCTTTCACTGCAAAAGCAACTAAATTGCCCCATTTCCATATAATTGTGAGCTCATTTTTATACAACAGAAGATAAAAGGGTGAGAGAGAGAAAGAGAGATTCCATGGCCCTCTCTGCCCTCTTGGGCGATGTGATTCAAAACAATTTTGAAAAAATATCTCACCAAAACAAAATTCATGGAATTTAATAAACTATCCGTATCCAACTTTTTTTTTTTCTACAAGGCTGTACACTTATTCCGTAGTCGCCTCCCATTTGAATCTTCTCTTAAGCGGAAACATTTAACTCTCCGTTCCCCTGTACACTATTTTTTCCAAATCACAATCCTTGATTACCGCAAAAATTTTTACCCACAAGAAAAACAAGTAAAAAAAAAAAAAAATCAGAATCGCACTTTCCATCACCCCCTTCACTGTACAAACACCTGCCTGCTTCCAAACATAATAACCATGGCTGTATCTTCAAAATTCAGCCATTATAAGAAGAACCCTCCAAGCAACCAACCTACAGCGCCTACCTTTTCTTTGAGCCCAATTTTCTGCCTTAGAAAGGCTTTTTCATTTTATGCTCCATATGCTCGCCGGAGATGCCATTTGTATCCAAAAATGGCTACCGGATTCCGATCAAATCCAACATTGTAAAAGGTTGATGTTGAAGATCTCTTTCCCTTATTGCCATTGCTACCTATCCTCTATAAATATTCTCCCTATGAAATCCCGAAACCTCCTGGAGTAAAGCTTGGGATCAACAGCTGAGATTGATGTGGGGTCGGCTTGTAAGGACTTGTATGCATGCTCCAACTTCTTGCTGATGTCGTAGTCTTGCAAGATGTCAATGATCCCAAAATACAGGACCACCTCATAAATCTCACCACTGCGTGAAGGGGTCAAATGGCTAATCCCACCAGAGGTGTATTGGTCAAAGTCGCTC
The DNA here is from genome assembly GCA_946598075.1 of Artocarpus hirsutus. Lineage (NCBI taxonomy): Eukaryota > Viridiplantae > Streptophyta > Magnoliopsida > Rosales > Moraceae > Artocarpus > Artocarpus hirsutus. Next base: position 5,840 of record CAMOHE010047609.1, read on the forward strand.
CTCCTGGCCATACGCTCCGCTCTTGCGGGCATATTGGCTCCTAACCGGATCAATGGCTTCCTGATAAGATAAAGTACTTTGATGTTAATTCAGTGAAATTCACAAGCCAAATTATATCATTACAATTCCAAAATAAATATTTATTATAACATTACAAAAGAATCAAAATTATCTACAGATGGTATTGTCACGTTAATGTTTCTAGTTGGGAAAACCGTCTTGAGATATTAGTAAAAAGGGTACCCCAGGACCATGCAATAAATGGAGGTTTTATTAGTGACAGATAAGAAGCATAATGGCATTACTTGATTACCATAAGAACGGTAAGTCAAGAAGTTCAGCAACTGACAGCTATTCCTCCTGAGTAGTTTGAAAAATTAAATTATTATTGGGCCACAAATACAAATACGAGACACTGCACGTGCTCCCACAAACAACTTTTAAGCAATTCTAACCTCCCCCAACAAACTGCTGAGACAAACGGAGCTACTTTCGATTGCTTGTAGTGCAATCAGATTTCAAAGGCAGGAATTATTAGCCTACTAATACATTTATTGCTTCGTGATGAAAATCTGTATATATCAACAACTAAGCGCGTGCAATACTTATCCAAATCTAAATTTCTAAAAATAATTTCCAATTTATTTTTAAAGCATGCAACATTTAGCAAGGCAAGTTAGCTTACTTAAAATTACGTGGGGAAAAAAAGATTTAAGTAAAGAATACGTACTGGCCGGCTAAAATTCGATCCATGTCTTGCAATTCCGCCTCAAGGAAGCGACAGCCACGCATAAACTTTTCCTTTTGATAGGAATCCTTTTTGCCTGAAAGGGGTCACAATTCGGTTCAACATTCTAATGAGCAAACACTTGAAAACGTATGAATTACTTCTAAATCAGGAGAATGACATAATCAATTACCAGTTCTCAGAACAAAAGGTGATAACCCTATTTTGTCGTATCTATTATCATCACGAAAGTGAAGTCCAACCAACAGACTGTAATCCATGATTCTCTCTGCCTCCAAGAACTCACAATCTCGATCAATTTGTCTGGAAAAAAAACCCAATGAACATCAATACCCAAATTGAAAGAAATAACTACCAAAAAGCAACTTAAATTAAAACTCCTTCGAAAGAAAAATAGGAATTATTCTCTGACACTTACTTCATAAGCTCCTGGAACCAATTTTGTTGTAGGCGAAACACAAAATTAAGATCCAAATCCTTGAGGGTTGTGGTTTCATCAATCTCACCCTCCGGCTTATCGGTTGTCCGGCCATGGGAAGAACCCTTAAGGTCGAACCGCCTATGGATCCGATACTCCGAGCAGAACAAATTTCCCATCACAATAAACCGCGTCTGCAATTAAGACCCATGGCAGAAGCACTCAGATATTATGAAGATAAAATCCCACAAATCAACAAGGCAACCGGTTCTACTGTAGCACAAAATTGGCCTCCTCAATTACATACCTTCTGACCACCGACTGGTTTGACACAATGCACGCCATAGAATTTCGTCACAAGCGAATTCTCGTACCGGCAAACATGTTGGTAATAACTGGGAAGCATCCTAATAAGGACCTGAAAACAAACTCCCAAGACTCAGAAGCTGATCACCAAAGTAGACTATTCACAACCGTTTTTCTACGTCACCACAGATTTTCATTTCATAGCTCACATGGAAAAAAGAAAGGTCAAAGAAGTGGGCAACGAACCTTGACTTCTGATTTCTTCACCGTCTTTATCATAAATCTATCATCCTGCGTCAGGTAAAAGAAGCTTCCACTCTTTCCTGGCGACGAAAGCTCCCTAAGAGCGTCATTTCCGCAAATTGCTAGCATGTAATCCGCTGGATCCACTTGGAACAATTCCCTCAAATGTCTGAAAAATACCCAGAAACAAAAGTCATTAAATTTGTGCCAAAATACAGTTAGTATCCCAATGTTGAAATCATTTTGTTTACTGATGATAAGATTAACCTGTAAATATCGACATAGAAAAGTAACGAGATTGAAAACGTGATAAGCAATACCTAAACACCATTGGACAATAATCTTTCCACCGGAAATCGATGGACTGATGAGGAGGGGTTTTGGTCGATCCTTCCGGAGGAAACCTTGTCCAGAACTTCTCTTTTGGATCGAAATCACTTGGCTTAAGCTTTCTCAGTATGGAAGCATGTTTTCCCACAGAATGCCTACAAAATTATTCAAAAAACAGAACGCCATCAAAACCCCACAATTTGATAGGATTTCATCGTCACATAATCGGACCAATTTCGACCCCAAATTTACCTAATCCCGAGCTGAAGATTAAGCATCAAATCGTAATTCTTGTGCCCTTTAGCTATCGTCTGCCCGGGCTTCTTCGCCTCGCCGCTAAAGTAGCACGGGTTCCTCCGAAATTGCCTGAAGTCACAATCGAAGCCGGTCGCTGCCGCCGAAATCCCATTCCGATAGAACATCGAAGCCTCCACATTGTCAATGATATCGCAGGTGATGTCCCCAGCTTCCCCGTCGCTCTCCCAAATGCAAATCCTCGGGAAGCTCCTCTCCGCCACGCTTCCTCTCGCGGCGCCGTCCACCGACGACCTCTTCCTCATCGTGATCGTCAAATTCTCCCCCAATATCTCCCCTCCACTGCTCTTCTTCAAGTCCTTACCACTATTTCCAGGGTAAAATGTTCCGTTGAGCTGGTGAATCTTCATGTCTTTGTTCCAGCTCCCGACATAGCAACTCCCGTCGGGCCAGGTGAACACTCCGTTCCCCTTCGGAACGCCGTTCTCCCACTGGCCATCGTACCGGTTCCCGTTCGACCAAATCAGAACCCCTCGACCGTTGATCACGCCGTTCTTCCACTCTCCGACATACTCGTTCCCGTTCTTCCACACGTACCTCCCTTGTCCGTCCTGGAGATTCCTCTTCCACGATCCTTCGTATAAATCGCCATTCGCGTACCTCTTCTGACCGTATCCATGCTTCCGATCGGAGCACCATGACCCGCGGTAGGTGTCTCCGTCGGATCCAATGAATGTCCCGAACCCTTCCATTCTCCCCGATTTGAACTCCCCCTCGTAGGTCGCGCCGCTCGGCCACGAGAACTTCCCTTTCCCGGAGGCCTTCCCTCGCCGCCACTCCCCTTCGTACATGCACCCGTCCGCCCACAAGTACTTCCCCGATCCGTGAGGCACCGATCCCGAGAAGCTCCCGATGTAGAGATCGCCGTTCGGGAGGGCTTTCTCCACCGTCGTCGAGCCGAATCCGATTATCCCCTCCGCGGAGACAGAGAACGCTGCTGACGTGGCGACGGCGGTGGTGGTAGGAGTGACCCTCCGGTTGCTTCCTCCTTGGGAGCGGCTCCGGCCGACGAGGAACGCCGGAGGCGGAGGAGGAGGAGGGAGGAGAACAGAGGAATCTTTCTCTAGAAGCTTCTTCTGGTTGTGGCTATGGCTGTGGTTGGTATTCGCGCTCGAAACGACGTCGCTTGGCGAATCGCAGAGTAGTGCTTCACGCATTTTCGATTCATAAACAAAAAAAACAAAAATAACAAAAATATAAAAACTCTCCGACAAAAACGACGAAGCCTTTCGCCTTCCTTATCGCATTTCCAGCGAACACGCCGGGCGATACGGTGTCGCTTTTAGCATCACCGGCGTTTGCTTTTTCTCTCGCCGGAAATCTCTTCTCCTTCTTCTTCAACTCTGCGCTTGCGTGTTTTTTGTCTTTCTTTTCTTCGTTTCTGTTTCTTCTCTCTCTGTCTTCCTCTTCTCTTTTTTTTTATCTTTTCTTTTTAGTGCTTTGTGTATGGGGAATCGTCCAAACAAATCACAAGGCACAACACAGAGAAGAGCAGAATAGAGAACCCAAAAAAAGGTGTGGCTTGAGACTACACAGAGAGAGTAGGAAGATAGAGAGAGAAAGTTCCGAAATAAGTAAAAAATATATATAACAAAATAAAAAATGGATTTTTTTCCCCTTTTTTTTTAATGGAAAGAGAGTACTAATGAGCCGGCTTTTCTCTCTCTCTATTTTTATTTGGGCATTGGGAACGTTGCCAACTATGTTTTCTTGCAAGTAAAACTAGGCCTCCAACAGCTCAGCGAAAGAATTTTTACCTTGTTGCGAGTTATTTTTTTATAATTTAAGACGGATATACCCTCGTGATTTTGCACCTATTATTATTATTTTTTTTCCCTATGTTTGGTATAATAATAAAAATCGTAGTTTTCATTACAAACTTACTTATAAACAGTATAAAACTCTTATACGTTATAATAACAATAAAAAAAATTACTACAATATAAAATTACCATATATTATAATAAAAATAGTTCTAATCAATAGTTTTCACCACCTTTCAAGCACCAACTTGTTTATATAAGATTTTCACTTTTTTTAATTTCGCTTATTTCTTTGGTCCCAACAGTAGTTTCTCTTTCCGGCTACGCCCTGACGTGATGGACTGGTAAAGAACAAGAGAACCCAGGGGAAAAAAAAAGAAAGACTTCGCACGTATTTTTTGAAACTTTTTTTTGCCCTTGCTTTTCATTTTAATTACGAATTTACCATTCTCTCGTTTTTTTTAAATCCTTTTTGTTATTTACGAAGGCTTGTAGGTTTCGGGTTTTGCTTGTGGCCGCCACCTATGCTCTGTTGCGGTGAGCCGGTTTACCAATCCGAGGTTTGACGATTCTTTTTGAAACGTTTCTTTTGTTTATCACTCGGAATTTTATAAAAGATTACATAGATTTACCTCCCTGTTTGCTTAACTCAAAAAAGGAAAAAAAAAAAAAAGATTGTATATTTATTTCCTCATTTATTTCAACGGGTACAAAAACAACTATGGAGCAAGTTTTTTATTTAATATTTAATATTTGGATCTGCTTTCTTTATTAGCAAAAATTCTTGTTATGTTTGGTTGCAACCTCACAAGAATCTTTAATTCGTACTGTAATCAGAATTCCTTTTTTGTTTGGTATGCATAATTTATATTCCACAGTTATAGTTTGAGCTTTTTATTATAAATATAAACAAAGAAAGTAATATGAACCAAATCTGATCTCCGCGGTGATACAGAGAGGCATGCACATTTAACGTCACCCACTATCTCTCCACAAATCCCTCAAAAAGAAATTTCACTAGTTTTACTAAGAATTATCAGGTTCAAAATGCCCCTCAAAGGATTTTTGACGTAAAATGCATGCACAAATGGTTCACTACCCAAAATACTTGCATTTAATTACCCACTATGATGAAATTATGAAAGAGTCAAAAATATATATATATAATATATTATGAAAGAGTCAAGAAATTTTTGCGCACAAGGCTTGATTCTATCTCACTTGTGAAGTTTCGTACCTACTATTATTAAAATATATATATATATATATATATATATAAAAGTCCTTCGTGTTCTTTGTTTGAACTAACAGTTCTTTATTGTCAGGTTAAATAAAAACTATGTTCGAATTAAAAAATACACAAAATTCACATTAGTAAAAATTTGATTAGTTAAGGAAAAACAATATGAGGCAATTATAAAAGAAAATTAAAAAAAAACTTTTAAATTGTCAATTCAAATTATTAGTTCCAACTGAACTTTAACAATTCAAATTCTGTTAAAAAAATACTGTAACACAAAATTCACATTAGTGAAACTTTGATTAGTTAAGAAAAACCAATTTGACGCAATTATCCAAGGAGATCAAAAAAACCTTTAAATCGTCAATTTAAATTATTAGTTTCAACCAATACTATATCAATTCAAATTCTGTTAAAAAAACACCATAAGAAAACCTGTTCGAACTTAATGGAGTTGAACCCGTGTTTCCGAGGCCAGCTCCAAGTAAATTGAGGCTGATAAACAACCCACGAAGGGTGTCTTATTTTTATTTCTGTTTCCAACTATATGTGAAAAATAGAAAGTGGTGCAACAAAAGTCATGAAAGGAGTGGACCTGTTATTGGGAAGCGTGTGGCCCAATCCCAATGAAGTGGGTTGTCCAAGTGGGGGCAAATTCTGAGATCATGACCCAATTTGGGGACTCGGTATAAGCGGCTGCAGAGGCAGTGAACATCATTTTCACGCTTAATTAACCCTGCTGAAAACCACAGTTGGATGTTTCCCGACTATCTGGTGCCTCTTAAGCTAAAGCTATAATAATTCTTTTTGACTTGTGCTTCTTAAAACTTTGATTGTTATGTATCATTCACTTTTTTCTTTTCTCTACTTGTTTATGTCTTCAGTATATAAAGAACGACAAACACAACATAGATGTTTACTCTTTTAACTTCGCTCCCAAATCAACAATTCAAAGTAAAAAATAAAATAAATACACAAAACTCTTAAAACCTAGACGAGAAGTATATGTTTTCGTTGGAAATATTCATATGCCCGCAAAACTTATTTAGACAATAAAACCCTAGTTGTGAATAACTCGTTATGTTTATATGTACATACACATAGTTACCTGATGAGGTCGAGAATAATTTAGAGCATCTCTAATGTAACG